>JASCZW010008750.1:0-47725 GCA_034211315.2 Aedes japonicus | reverse complement strand
TAGGACGAATAGGATTTTCAGGAGAAGGTCAGTACGAAACGAGTCTGAGCGGATATACTGCTTTTCACTCTAAGTGATCGACACTGCGCCTAGTTTATGCAACATCCAGTATCTTGACTGGAGAAAGCAGATGGTTCTTAAAACAAACAACCGCCTGCTATCAGCAGGATCTCAGTGGTTAATCTCGTTTCGGTGACTACACCTTCAATTTTAATACCCCGAGCTGAGATAAACACTCTGTACTCAATTGTTGAGAGCTGAGAGACGGCAATCTCATATGACTGCTTGCGGTTGATCACAACGACCCTAAGTGTATTGGGCCTCACTTTAATTATCTCGGTCACGGCAGAGAATTGTTTTATTTTCAGGTCATCAGCAGGCAGAACATAAGAAAACAAACCATGGATCAGTTAAATCATCTTGATAAGTTCGTGATGCGGTAACTTTATACCTAAAATATGAAGGATTTTTCGACAAATCCATGATTCGCTGAGTCACTCAACCACTAACGCAATCATAAAAGTTTCTCACTGATACAATACACAGAACTAAACCTTATACAGACACACAATATAATTCAAGAGAGAGAGAGAGAGAGAAAGAGAGAGAAAGAAACATAGAGAGAGAAAAACAAAAAACTTATCTTATATGTATTACTAATCTAATGCTGCCGGGCGACGAACGTGTGTGTTTAAGGTTGTGAAGGTATCATGTGTTCATATTAAGTATACCATAAGCTCCTGGTAAGATGTTTCACTCAGCATAAGCTTAGAAGTTTTCTGGAAACTTAGTAGCTATATAGCGCAGCACTACTTGATTATGAGAGACCAATGGTCGCGTTTAAATTTTTCCCCTTTAATGGTTTTCCCTATAAAGGTGCAATTTCTAATAAGAATTATTGTTTTTTTTGGAAAAAAAAAACTTATTATTTAAATATTAGTAATTCATGAAAATTTGTACACCGTTTTCTTCTCACCATCCACATTTAAAACCAGTTGTTAGTTTTTGAACAAAAAAACTGCAGTTAAGCTCTGATTATTACGAATTATTATGACGCACCTGTGTAAAATAATGGCCTTTGTAAAATAATGATCCTATTTTACTGATCTTGAAGTTGGAAAACTATGAATATTTAAACTAACACTTCATTTGTTCACATAAAAAAATCAAGAGAAAACTAAAACACTAGTTCAAACTATCGCAATTAAACACGAGTATTTAAAGACTGTATTCGATGAAATTTGGACATACAAAATAGGTCACCAAAATTTTTCCATGAGCCCGATTTTTTTCAAACTTTCTGGAAATAAAGTACTACTAAATGGTTAAGCTTTAACATCATTGGTTTTGATGTAGAAGGAGATGTTTGCTCATCATCATGAGGCACTAAGAGTGAACATTAATGTTTTTTGGCTAGAATGAAAGATGTGAAGAGAAAGTGTTGAAAGTTCCGTCAGTGTGCGGCAGGCTGGAAATAGAACAGATGTTTTTATTTTAGGAAAATTGAGCGAAAGGGCATGTATCCAGTGGTACTCGAACCATGGACGTCAATTTTTGCCTCACATCTCACTGCGGGGTAGGATGTAGGACGGACCCAGTCCGCCACTGCAACAGGCAAAAATTGACGCATGGAAAGTACCACTACGAGTACCACTGGATACATGCCCTTTCGCTCTATGTGTGTGTGTTTGTGTGTGTTTGCAATCAATCTCCCACTGACCGGCAGTGCTTTTATGGGAGAAACTTGTCTGCATTTCTTCAGTAATCACTATGTGCAAACATTTTTAGCCCTGGAGATTGAAGGTGACAGCTCTATTGAAAATCCAACGACCCATTTCAAAAATGACTGTTCCTACACGTACATTCTGAGGTCGTCTTCATATACAATAAGCCCCGCATGAAAATCTTCGCATATCAAATGGATATGTGAAGAGTTTTCACACTTCCAGAATCAAAAATGTACATTCTTGATCCTGGCGTGTATATAGTTAATTTATATTTTTGATAATATAAAACGACCTCACCAATGTTCCTTTTCTGATGTTGGAAAGTCCGTCCGGATGCGGGAGCGGGGCAAAAAACAAAAAATGGGGAAAAAACTACCGACGCACAATCTATCTAAAGAAACACGACCATAACACACTAAGAGAGGGATTCCATTCACAACGTCCTACGCACATTACTCGAAAAACTATAATTTCACCATTTACTTTAGTTCAAAAAAGGAATAATTTTTAATATTATTTTAAAGCCTTACATGCCCTTTCACTCTATTTTTCTAAAATAAAAACATCTGTTCTATTTCCAACCTGCCGCACACTGACGGAACTTTCAACACTTGCTCTTCACATCTTTCATTCTAGCCAAAAAAACATTAATGTTCACTCCTGGTGCCTCATGGTGATGAGCGAACATCTCATCCTACATCATAATCGTTACTCCACGCATGGAGAATATATAACATAACAATTAATGTATCATTGGTTTATTGAACCTCTTCTCCCAACCCAAATGCCCGCACCTTTGCCTTGACCCCTTTCATCAAATTTTGGGCAATGATAGGACCGACTTGCTTACTTCCTTTTAACTACACTTTCTTTAGTTCAAGTTCATTTTCTATCAGTTTTGGAGATTTAACAAGCTTTGCCTTCATAATTGCCCAAAATTTTTCAATTGGGCGAAGTTCCGGAGTGTTTGGAGGGTTGACGTCATTTGGTACAAAAACTACATTACATATTATCTTTGTACCAGTCTAAGACGGGCCGGGCATAGCGCCAAGATGCCAAATCCGGCCAAAACAGTGTCGGGCCGCCGTGAGATCTCAAGAAGGGCAGACGTCGTTTTTGGAGGCATTCGTCCTTGTAGATTTGTCCGTTGACGGTCCCAGAGGTGATGAAGGGCTGACTCATTTTGCCACATCCGCAGATCGCTTGCCAGACAAGGAATTTTTTGGCGAATTTCGACAGTTTCTTCTTCCGTACATTCTCCGGAACGGCCAACTTAGAGGTGGCGACGTAGTGTTCCTGTCCTGGCATTTGTTTGGTGTCGGCTTTAATGTAGGTCTCATCGTCCATCACAATGCAGAACGGTTTTTGAGCCACTCCTGTACAGTTTTCTTGCAGAGTTTTGGCTACCGAGTTCTGTTTATCTCTCCGGTTCGGTGCATTCTGGACCTTGTACACATGTGATCCAGAACGTTTCATTGTTTTCTGCACAAAACAAACTGAAACTTTCGCCTTTTTCGCAACTCCCAGATCGAAATGTTGGGATAACGCTTAAATTGGTTCAATACCATCCTGGCCTTCTCCGGATTTGATGTGCCACGTTTTTTGCCACTACCATTTTTCCGCTTGGTTATTTTACGGTCCTTGAACGTTTTGATCACATGAGATACGGTTGAATGTGCGATTCCGAGCTGTTTTCCGATCCATCGATGAGAAGCGTTTGGGTTTTCGAAGTGAGTGCCCAAAATTTGTTGGCGCACTATTTCTTCATTCGAAGCCGTCACTGAAATCACTCGACCGATTTGCATGAAACTCATTAGACAATTGACACAACACAATGAAATACATTCAGTTAAAATTTCAATAATTTTTACCCACACGCTAAAAAGTTACGAACAACTGCATGTGTCCAAATTATATCGATTACAGTCTTTACTATATATCAGTATCGAGTGCTCGACGCTGAAGAAGTCTGTTAGTCTCTTTCTAATTTAAGCAAATCATGAGCACTGATGGACAGTCACTCATGAAACTACTATTAGTAGCAGAGAAGTAAATACAGAGAAACAATTTTGTAATCTATATCAATTTAAAATCTTGATTGAACATATTACGTAACATTCTGGCAATAGGGAAAAGTGCTCTAATGTAGGTTTATGGATCTAGAATTCGATCTATCGTTTAAAATTGCCTGTCTTTAATGTTTCTTCATTTTGATATGTCAGTGAGACAATACTACTGTATATTTTTTGATTTTCTGGGTTAAAAATAGTGTGTTAATAATTACTTTGAAGTTTAAGTATAGGCCAAATCCTTGATCCATAGTCTCACAATAGAGCACCTTCTCCTATTTTAAATTTTAAAGAGATGATGAAAGGATTGATCTATCTCAGAGATATCTATTAATGTAACTGGTTTGACTTGCCACTGCTTCAAAATTGGAATAAGATCCAGGTAGCAATTTAGATTCAAAATCGTGCACGAAATTATTGTATTCGTGCCATTGAATGGTGAAATTTCTTAAAACCATAATGTCAGTCCTTTGTGGAGGGTTCGTGCTTATCCACAGTTTCCCAACTTAGTAGAAAACTCTACTCTATCTACCGTTCCCTTCACTCAAATTATTCTAATCTCTCCCCGAAATGCCAAGAACCAGTGGTAGACTCTCTAAACAAGTTTAGAATCCGCAGCACCCAGCATTAGGTATTCTGCTGAAGTGGTTTGAATTCTGCCCATGGATGCCTCATCATTCAAGCATCCTCGCGGCTTCCACATCAACTGGATTCGACAGTGCCACCACCGCCATCACCATTAGCATACCTAAACTGGAAAAGAGAACGCGCCACCCAGCCACATCTGCGTTCGGGTTTGATAATGAAAATCAGAAACGTAATTGATTTGATTTTCTAATAAATTAAATTACTTCGCACTCGTTCTGAATCATTCAGCGTGAAACCGATTTGACCTGAATCGGTAGAGTCAGACGGTTTTGCGGTGCTCACCCCCCATTGGATTGTAAATTGCATGCCAGTCCCGCAGAAGGTACCGGTGGTGTAAGCACAAATGTAACGAGATGTCATTTATGTAGATGCCGCAACCATTATCCTGCAGGCCCGGAAGGCGGATCGGATATTGGCAGGGAAATCAGGAAGCTGTGAAATTATTTCTAGTTTCAAATCCATTAATTCGCATTTGATAGTCAATTAGTAATGGTGCATTGTTCACTGCAAAATGATCGATAAGTGGTTGGCGGAATTGGAATGATGGTGGTGTGGTGGTTGCAGGCGGTGTTCAATCAATTCTAGCGAAATGTTAATGAGCTAGCTGAATTCTGGTTAAGTTTCTAAGTGTAGATAAATGAAGTAGTTAACGATCATTTAAATGCCTCTCAGATTACCAGAAATTTATATTTAACTAGCTGACCCGGCGAACTTTGTTCCGCGTTAACCGATTTTAGGATTCAAATAATTCTGAAAATTCATGATAATTTTATTTTTAAGTTACTTTAAGCCAGACTTGGCTTGCTTATCACCTCGATTTTTTTATCGTTCATTCGCGATCGATAACAGATTACGAAACTTGAATTTTAGATATTGATTGAATGAAACACTTTTCGAATTTGTTTGAATTTATATGGTTTATTTACATGATTGTAGAGGTTGACAGAATCTTGCGCTTGAATTGATCCAGTGCTTTGAGGTAGACTTCATTCTTTGTTCCATTATCCAGCGTGTAAATAAACAAAGATTAATAAACAACAATGCCAGAAGCATGGGCATTCGAGATTAATCCTGCACACTGCCAAAGATTGGCTTTGTGATTTATTGATTATCATGGCGAATTACAGGCGAACCGGAAATTGTATTTGTTTGAACTCAACAGGTAAATCGTTTGAAAAAAGTAGAATTCTTGGGCACTTCCTTGCCCTTGAATTTGCCTTTGAGTATCATTGCTTGAATGAAATTATTCTTGAGTTGCTCAACGATTAATCTTGTTCCACCAAACAATTTCGGTTGATTGAGATTCTGTAGCATGATTATAACAGATCCAATCTTCAGTCGTAAATTATATTGTGTTTATCCTGGTAAATCGAATGAATTCAGGAATTTTGTTGGATAATTGGTTACTTCGTCCGAATCAATTAAGTTGAATGAATGCAATTGTCCAAGAATTACATTTTTAATTATGAAATTCAAATTCCCGACATCCTTCGTCAATCGTGGTTCTCATAATTCTGGCTAATTTTCGTAATGAGTTCCTCTTTCATCGTTGTGAAATGGCAGACATTCGGTGGGAACGAAATCAATCCATTGCCAATCGCCAACAATTTATTCGAAATAATCTCGGCACACGGATCGTTTTGCAAGGTAACTCACATATTTCTCGCCAACTGTCGCTTCTTTACGTATCGCCCCAAATACGAAAGCTTAAGGCTTGTGAAATGACAGGCAGTGTTTTTAGAAAATCACCTGTCAAAAAAATCATTGCGCCTCCAAAAGGTCTCGAGTTTCTGCGCAGATCTAGTTCGATTGAGTACCTCCAATGCTCGTTTGTCCCATTGTGCATTCGTCCCAGCTGCGGATCTTACAACACTGCAACACTTTCGTCCTTGTCGAATTCTTCGAAATATTGCATGTCGATTCGTCTGTCAGTTGGAGATTCAACGGCAGCTTCACCGCAGATTGAGCTGTTCGACCACTTTCCAACAATGTAGCTGCAATCTCTGAAGAAGCAACCGATACCGAAATATCTGATCATGGGCGAACCCAAGCCAATAGTAATGAAATAAGGTACTTTTTGCAAGTTCCGCCAGGTACATTGATGAAAAACACGCCTCCATTTCAGTAGTCAATCGCTTTCACCAAAGTGTCGTATACGTTCTCTTGCTGAGGAGTCACTGCCGCACATGAGTAAACACATGTATTCAACCAAAATCAGCGCCTCGTTGTGCATCTTATTGTTCATTTCCAGCTCGTAATTCACAGTTGTTGTGCGAACTCGATGTAAAATTTCATCAACCATGTCATCCTTGTATTTGTTCTACAATTCGACTACATTTGATGGAAAACATGTCGAGATGATGATCGCAAACAGGGTACGAATTTGATTTCAGGTAGAGTAACAGTAGCATTGAAATGTGTTGTATCCCAATGTGTGTCGTTTTCTAACAATTGCAACCGTTGACAGGTTTCTCGATATGTCGCACATAGGAGATCACCCACAGTCCGAAACGACTCGAACGAAGCTGGACCACGAACATTAACCAAAAGCAGAATAATAAGGACACCTGTCAACTCCGCTGCATGTCAAGGATTACTCGATCAAAACGAAAAAATACCATACATAATGTATTGAAAATCTATGATTTCGAAGTTTTCATTTTCTCCATAAGTTTGTTCAATTTTCTCTTTCTATAAATGTTCCTTGAGCGTAGCCGAACAGAACAAAAAAAAAGCAACTTAAATCGGACGATCCGTTCTCGAGTTATGCGCGGTCTTACGTATGCCACTCTGTTTTATATATATAGAAGATTTATTTTCTATTAAATTTCGACACTTTTCTTTCAGAGTAGATTTTGAATTATTTCACGGATCACTCAAACGTTTCATTTATATGACAACTGAAACTCTCCACTTTATTCGTAAAATATGCTCTCGACAAGTGGACAAGAAGTTGGTAGTCATGATTGAGAAAAAATCCAATCTTCCTGTGCAGAATATGGCTCGCAAAGTTGGTGAGTCAAAATCATATGTACAAAAAGTGAAGCAGAGGCAAGGACTGAAGGCATATAAAGTGAAATAAGGTTCCAAACTGTGATGACAGGCCAAATTTCATTGCAAAAATTCGTGCTAAGGAGTTTGACACCAATTTTTTGCAAACATTTTCTTGTATTAAAATGGAAGCCTTTAAACCGATCCCAAGTCTAGCTTATCATACCGCAATGCAACGGAAAGTCGTTGCTGAGTATTTCCGCACAAACAAAGTGTACAAATTACCGAAGAAGTATTTGATTTGACTGGCCCTATCTACACTCTAAAGTTGAAATTGTAGCAAAAAAATGCAATTGCAGTTTTTGCAATCATATCTCGAGAAATCCACATGATTCTGAAAAGGCATTTTTGCCCATCATGATCCACAAAGCTTTTTCTGGGATAAACAAAGCCCTGCAAATGTGTGCAAGCGGTTACCGCTGTGTGCTTACTGCCTCGACAGTCGCAGCAACCGTTGAGTTTTTGTTCAACCGTCAACAACTTCTCAAAATGGGTGAGACAATGGCACAAAACGCCGCTACGCCGTTTGCCACTGTTGCTATTCCGCTGTCAAGTGTTCTATTTTTATTTTCACTCGTCATCACACTCCCATCTCCCTCTCATCAAGTCACCATGTGTTTTATGAAATAAACGAAGCCATGTAAGAGTGTTTGACCGACATTTGCTTCGTTGCTGTAACGCTTATTGTCTCGACAATGGAAACAACTATAGGGCTTCTATTTCTCAATTTGTTATGGTGGTTTGATGGTTTTATTGAAGAGTCGTCACGCTGACGGCCGCGGTTGGAATCTCAGTTGCGGATCGAGATCTTTTTTGTGTGAGCCATTGAGCTTACTACTACTAATCAGCTGCACAACTTCACGCACACATTGAATTTTTCTAAGCGAATTAATGTGTTGCTTTTTTGCCCACGACTAATGTTGCATTTTTTCTCCAAGGTACGATCCATTACGAGAAATGAAACCAAATCATGCGAAATTGCATTACAATCTTGCTTTTTTATTTTGGGTGTAGATGTGGTCGAAAATTAAAAGTTTCGTCTCTATCGGCACCACCAATAAGAATGTTTACGAGAAAGAATGTCTACAAAAGCGGATGCTACCGTTTATCAGAAGCCACGACTCTCCAGCTCTGTTTTGGCCTGATTTGACCTCTTAGGGAAGGTCCTTTAATAATGTCACGCAGTAAGGGGGGAGGGGGGGTTTGAGAAAACGTGACGATGCATACAAAAATTTTTGAAGGTCCATATGTGACAAGGGGGGGGAGGGGGGTTATAAAAAGTCAATTTTTGTCTGACATAATCAATGGACGTTCCCTAACAACAGGTCAAATAAGTGTCAATAACAACCAATCCCCCGAACTGTCCAGAACTTCGTCCAATAGAGCAACGCTGGGCTCTAGTTCAGCGGAATCTCTTCGAAACTAAGAAAAGCAAGATGGAGAATAGTCACAATTTTATAAAAAGGAGGATTAACGTCTTAACCAACTGTTTCTAATATACATATAACTCTATTATTATTAAATAAACAGTTGGTTTTGTTGAATTATGTATATATTTTTTCTGTTTTTTCAGCTGCTATTATGTTGATGTCCGAAATTAAACGTGGACAGGCTTCATTATAGATATGGGTCATTTCCTATCAAGTGACCGGAGAAATGCATCGACCCTCTTCGATTCAAACCAAAATTGGTTGATATACTTGTTCTAGGCTATTAATCAAAAATTCAAAGTTTTAGACCAATCGGCGAACCCCTCGGCCCATGTGCTGCCTCCATTTTTTTGAGATTTTTGAAAAGTCAATATATTGTTTATTGAATGTCTCGATGAATAAAAGAGCTACAATCAATTTTAAATACTTTTCTTGAAGGAAATTAAATTTGCTACCAAATCAATATTTTTTTATATTTTTTACAGTGTTGCCAACTTGTTATTTTTGTGGTTGTAATATTAAATTGCGTTTTTCTCAAAATGCCCCCATTTTTTTCAATTTTTATTGCTCCAATGTGTTTAGCGGACTTTTTTACATAAGAAACACTTATCGAAACAAAACAATTTGCTCCGTCATGGAGATCTTGATTTATAAACATTTCATGTCTTAAAAATTTGTTTATTCTTCTCCACTCTTATATAACCTGTTATATTTCATCAAGGCGGATCTAACAAAAAAACACCGCTTAAATTTAAAAAAAAATAGCACTTTTACATGGTCTACTAGTTTTAGTGGCCTACTAAAAACATTTCGGTGCTCTGAGAGGTTAGTGCGAAACATGAAACGGTGCATTAAAGAGAAAGAAATTATCTGTTTCTCAAACCCCAAGAAAGGCCATCGTGTTTCATAAGACATAGTGAACAAATTATTAGCTTGTTGAAGGAGATGTTCGCTCATCACCACCATTCACCAAGAGTGAACAACAATGTTTTTTGGCTAGAATTGAAAGATATGAAGAGAAAGTTTTTGATAGTTCCGATAGTGTGCGGCAGGCTCGGAAACATAGCAGATGTTTTAGGAAAATTGAGCGAAAAGGGCATGTGTTACTCCTCGCACGGAGAATATATAAAATAACAATTAATGTATGTGAAACCATAAATGGTGGTAACCATTAATTATACTGGTGGGGACCAGTATCGCATCGCTTCACGGTGTTTCTCTCCGAGGTCTCTACGTTGGAGACGACGAGAAAAAACTTTAGTGATCGTCAGTCGGTGCGAATCAAAAACAAACCCAAAAAGGAGAGAGTTCCTCTCCCATGTGCGCATCAGTAAACAGAGTGCACACAATAGATCGCTAGAATAACTATACAAGCCACAGTGGTACATGAGCGTCTTCCAACCGGACATTTTTGCCTGTTGAAGTGGCGGACTTAGTCCGTGCTTTAACCTACCCCGCAGTGGGATGTTTGGCAAAAATGTCGTTGGTTCGAGTACCACTGTACACATGCCCTTTTCGCTCAATTTTCCTAAAACATCTGCTATGTTTCCGAGCCTGCCGCACACTAGCGGAACTATCAAAAACTTTCTCTTCATATCTTTCAATTCTAGCCAAAAACATTGTTGTTCACTCTTGGTGCCTCATGGTGATGAGCGAACATCTCCTTCAACATCATAATCGTTACTCCTCGCACGGAGAATATATAAAATAACAATTAATGTATACCTTGGAATGTTTAGCAAGTTTGCATCTATGAAACGTGGTATTACTTCTGGCGGACGGATTTAAATTTTCTCTAAATTTCGCCAAAGTTTTTTTGTGTTTTGCTCTGAATCATTTTTTTTAGTGATTGAAAATGAATGGACCTGTTAATGTGAAAAAGAGTATCGTAATGAATTGACGTTGTGTTGAGTACGTTTGTTTTGATTCTGTGGCGCTGTGACGCCCGATAAATAAGTTTATGATCGTTTTCAATTATTGTGGTAACTATGATCAAAGCAAGCGGACGATTGAGTTTTGCGTGAGCTGTCACGTTTTTTTCCCGTTTGTTATACATCGGTATATGTGAATTGGGGAAAAGTAGGTTAATCAACGAGGACAAAGGTATCTGAATATTTTTGCGACTATGGCAGCACTAACAGCCAGGGAAATAATAAGATGCATAGTGAACAACAATATCGTCGGCAAACAGCTAAAGTTTTTCGTAGGAATGGCTAGTGATGCCCTAATGATAAAAACGAGTCGACAACTACTAAATGTGGACATCGGAGTGGACCAGCAAGGGATGAGTTCAGCGAAAAGGAACTGTAGCGCGATGCGAGTGAAACAGCTGGCGCTGTATACGATGCATGGGAACTATAAGAACCGACCGAGGACGGCGACTGTGCTCTTGAAGTCGTTAATACCCAGGTAACCAATAAGCAGTTCCAAAGCGTCTTTATGGCAGCCTATCAATCATTTATGTCGCCTTAAATGCAACATAAATGCCACTTTTGGCCCAATATACGGCTGCTTTACTGCAATGCTATGATACGGCTGCTTTACTCCAATCCTGTGACATTGGAACAGTTATTGGTAAAGATTAAATTGCAAACGTGTTACATTAGTATTGGAGTAGTATACCTTCCTCCTGACCGTAGAGACGACCTTAATCTAATAACGCTTCATAGTGAATCTATAAGTTCTGTTTTGGCAAGTTTGAAACCATGTGCTATGGCGCTTCAGTTTGGAGACTATAATCATCCCAACATTTGTTGGACTGCTTCAGAGGATGGCGGGCTTAATATAGATGCCGGCTCATCTCGATTTTCGACTTCGGATGGTGTATTGTATGATGCTTTTTGTTTTAACGGTCTGACACTAATTAACTCAATTAAGAGTTCCAATTCTCGTATTCTTGACTTGATATTGGTGAACGATACAGCTTTGCCCAGTTGCAGTATTTCTGAGGCGCTTGATGTATTTGTATATCCAGACATTGCACATCCTCCTATTGACGTTTCTGTTACATTGCCTCTACCCGTGTGATTTGAGCAATTACATGTCAATCCGCGGCCTGATTTTCATCGTGTCGATTATAACCTGTTGAATGAAGCGCTCTCTGTGATTGTTTGGCAATTTTTGGATGGCACCTCGAAATATAGATGAAATCGTTGAGTCGTTCAACTCTGAGATTCGCCGTGTTATAAATACGCATGTGCCACTTCGACGACCTGCATTGAAACCTCCATGGACAAACAACCATCTTCGCAGATTAAAACGACGTCGCCGAGCAGCTCTTCGGAAATATAAGAGTAATCGTTCACCTCACTTGAAACGTCGCTTCGTTCTTGCAAGTAATAACTACGCGAGATATAATCGCTTCATGTATGCCCGCTACATTGATCGTACACAGACAAATTTACGTTTACAACCAAAGCGATTTTGGTCATTTGTTCGGTTGAAACGCAAAAATAATGGATTACCTTCGACTATGTATCTCAATGATCGTTCCTCTAGCACCAATGCACATTGGTCCGAAAGAGCGATTTTCAGGAATAAAATAAAAAGTGCATTTAGATGACGTGTAATCAAATTGGTGTCTTCAAGGAAGTTTTTGGTAAGATTAAGGCGCATCTGAAAAAGGGGTCGTCCATAAACTGCGTTCATCGGGGCACGATTTATTTTTTTAACTTTTTTGTGTGACGTTTTAGGCTTTCAAAACATTCTACAAAATTGTAGAACTCACAATTTCCATAAACTTTGCATAAATCATCAACTTGCTATCTTGTTTTTTTATTGAGATATGAAGCATTTTATATGGGAACCCCTTTAAAATCGGTTTTTAGCTCTAACTTTTTCTTTGATTTTTTCTCGGTCTACTATGTTCTAAAAAGTTTTTCCTTTTACTTAAACACAACAACTTTTACGAAGACAGCAATACGCTATCTTTTAGAACTGAAATGATACAAGCGTTTTGTTGTTCAAAATATGCCATTTTCCAAGGGTTATATCTCAAAATGGCGCAAACATTTTGGAAATAAAATTACGTGACATTATGGTAAATATTTTACTGAACATTTAAATGTTTTAATATATGGGGGGTAATTGATAATTACTAGGTGGGCATGAATCAAAGAAGTGTGGTTTTCGGTAAAAATACAGTCTTCAATGAGCTTTTCAATTGTAATTTCTTACTTTGAGTTTTCCGCGGCATTCTATGGTAAAGAAAGTTTTTCTTTTCACAGAAACACACAAAGTTTTGGATGATGGCTGTACTCTAGCCTTTAAATTTGAAAAGATACAGGCATTTGTTTTATCGAAACATACTGTTTTCAACAATAACAATGAAGGGAGGTGACATGCGACATACTATGTGTTGAGGAAATCAAGTAAGCCATGGAATCGCAGGAAGAGAAAATAATTCACTATTCTAACAATCGTTGCTGAGTACGGTAATAAAAACAATAATTATCAATCGGAAAAGTGTTTAAAGAAAACGTTAAATTCCTGGATATTGGATATTGTAATGGACATTTCTATAAAAAAAAATCATTCACAATCATAGTGTTCAGTTTCAGCTTCCGAAAGGGAACTCACCTAGACAGAGGACCAATTGTTCAGATGGTTTTCCGACCAGAAGCGTATAACATAAAAATAACAAAATTATAACAAACCTTGTTACGACTAATTGATTATGATATAAATTTGTTTAAAAAATATTCAATCTGGATAATTGTAAAACATACTTATAACAAACTATGATTTAATGCCCAGGAGACACAAGCTGCGTAAATAAAGTGAATTAATTTTAGCAATAGCTGATATGATTTTGCTACATCGTAACAAAACTGTTACAAAATTTGTTTTGTTTATGTTATATGTATATCATAGTTTGCTATAATTTTGTTATATCTAGAGTATCTTTTGTAAGAATTTCGGTTATTTTAACAACATCCGCGATCTAAATTCTAACAACCTCTGTTATGAAAACAGCGTAACTGAATAACAAAACTTGAAATAATTTTGTTATTTGCTTTTGGTCGGGTTGCTTGCAAATTGTTTTCGTTCTTTTGTAGCTGTTTATTTCTTCGGCTTGAAGTTTTCTTTAAACACTTTTCCGATTGATAATTATTGTTTTTTATTACCGTACTCAGCAACGATTGTTAATAGTGAATTATTTTCTCTTCCTGCGATTCCATGGCTTACTTGATTTCCTCAACACATAGTATGTCGCATGTCGCCTCCCTTCATTGTTATTGTTGAAAACAGTATGTTTCGATAAAAACAAATGCCTGTATCTTTTCAAATTTAAAGGCTAGAGTACAGCCATCATCCAAAACTTTGTGTGTTTCTGTGAAAAGAAAAACTTTCTTTACCATAGAATGCCGCGGAAAACTCAAAGTAAGAAATTACAATTGAAAAGCTCATTGAAGACTGTATTTTTACCGAAAACCACACTTCTTTGATTCATGCCCACCTAGTAATTATCAATTACCCCCCATATATTAAAACATTTAAATGTTCAGTAAAATATTTACCATAATGTCACGTAATTTTATTTCCAAAATGTTTGCGCCATTTTGAGATATAACCCTTGGAAAATGGCATATTTTGAACAACAAAACGCTTGTATCATTTCAGTTCTAAAAGATAGCGTATTGCTGTCTTCGTAAAAGTTGTGTGTTTAAGTAAAAGGAAAAACTTTCTAGAACATAGTAGACCGAGAAAAAATCAAAGAAAAAAGTTAGAGCTAAAAAACCGATTTTAAAGGGGTTCCCATATAAAATGCTTCATATCTCAATAAAAAAACAAGATAGCAAGTTGATGATTTTTGCAAAGTTTATGGAAATTGTGAGTTCTACAATTTTGTAGAATGTTTTGAAAGCCTAAAACGTCACACAAAAAAGTTAAAAAAAATAAATCGTGCCCCGATGAACGCAGTTTATGGACGACCCCTTTTTCAGATGCGCCTTAATCTTACCAAAAACTTCTTTGTAGACACCAAATCGATTACACGTCATCTAAGTGCACTTTTTATTTTATTCCTGAAAATCGCCCTTTCGGACCAATGTGCAATGCCATCAAGTGTGAGTTATTTGCTGATCACTTTAAGAGTGCTTTCTCGAACAGGCCCCGGTTCACAAAAAAGGGCGACAATTGTAACATTGCTAATTACCGCGGAATAACATCGTTGAGTGCTTGCTCAAAACTCTTTGAAATCATTGTCAATCAAGCGCTTTTCGCTGCTTCCAAGAACTATATATCTACTGCCCAGCATGGATTCTACCCGAAGAGATCCGTGACGACAAATCTCTTGCAATTCACCTCTTTGCTGCATTCGACCGAGTGAACCACGATCTTCTGCTTCGAAAACTCGAGAAACTCGGAGTATCCATAGCTTTTGTAGGTTGGTTCAAATCATACTTGTCCGGGCGGTCTATGAGAGTTAGGATAGGCTCATCGCTTTCAAATGTGTTTACTATATCATCTGGTGTTCCACGGAGTAACTTGGGCCCGCTACTGTTTTCGCTGTTTATTAATGACGCTGCGTTCATTTTACCATCTGGAACTCGTGTTTTCTACGCCGACGATTTGAAGATCTTCAAGGTTATCACGCGTATCGAGGACTGTACCTACCTGCAGAAACTGTTGGATTTATTTGCGGATTGGAGTAAACGGAACCTCAGGAGCTGTGTGTAACGAAGTGCAACACTATTTCGTTTACTTGAAAACGTCTGCCGATCATTTTTCACTACCGTCTCAATGGGCATGCTTTAGAACGGCTGGAAAAGGTTAGAGACCTTGGTGTGATTTTGGACTCCCAGCTCAACTTCCGAATTCATATTGACGATGTGATCTCGAAAGCGAACAGACAGCTCGGTTTCATATTTAAGCTTACCGATGGTTTCACTGATCCTCTGTGTTTGAAATCATTGTACTGTGCTCTGGTGCGATCGATTCTGGAATCTGCTGTATTAATTTGGTGTCCGTTCAACATTATGTGGGTTGACCGTATCGAATCGATCCAACGAAAGTTTGTGCGCCTAGCTCTACGTCATCTACCATGGCGTGACCACCTTAATCTGCCTCCATATGAACATCGCTGTATGCTAATAGGAATTGAAACCCTGGAGAACAGAAGGACTGACATGCAAGCAGTTTTTGTTGCCATGGTCCTTGTTGGAGATATCGATGTACCTGCTATTCTTGCGGATATTAATATATATGTACCAGAACGCTCCCTTCGTCGGCGGAGTTTTTTGCATTTGGCAACCCGCAATACTAGATACGGCCAATACGACCCAATACGCTTCATGGCATCTCGCTTCAACGACGTTTCAAATCATTTTGATTTTCACGTCCCTGCTGCCGTTATGCAACATCATTTGAGGAACTGACATAAAATGCGATGGACTTATGGACCGAGATGATTTGTTGATCACTGGATGTTAAACGACAATTGAAAAAACGACTGATTTTCCTTTTTTTTTATCATCTTAACCTGTTTTTGTAACTTGTGATCTATGTATATTGTAGTTATTTTGCTCTTCCTTCATTGTTGTATTCATGTCAATGTTTGATTTGTATCTTATGTTATTTATATTTAAGAATATGACAGGGTTTTTATGCCAATTTGAGCCTCTCCCGTCTCAAATTGTCTTTTCCCTGTCCATCTTCATTAAGACTAAAGTGTCAGATGGAGATTAATAATAAATAAATTAATAAATAAATTAATGCTATTTTGCATTCGAAATGCTTATTACAGGCTACAAGCATTTGAATAGCATTTGAAATGCAGCTTTACTACAGATAGCATTCAAGATGCTGATATAATGCTAATATAATGTTTGTAGCATCTGAAATGCAGATTTAGGGTTGCTTTACTGCATATGCTAATGCTTATTGGTTACCTGGGTAATTTATCAGAAAAAGACGCATCATGGAAGATTAAAAATCATGCAACGGATGCTGCTAACACCTGGTTGAAGTCATACACCGATGAAAAAGGCCAGATTTTTTTCCAGTTACAGACCACAACCGACAGCAAACCTTGGTTCCACGGCAGAAACATGGCAGGGCACGAAAACTCCCGATACTGGCTCGCCAAAATGAAGATAGTGGATGGCAGTAACTGCGATATATGTGATGAACGAGAAACTGCAAAATACTGCATTTTGCACTGTGCCCGTCTCTGGAACATGTGAATTTGACTATGATCAATGACACTGTTGACCATGCCGTGATTGCTTTGCGGATAGTCTAACTGATCTAGCATTTTAATAAGTCTCGGGTGCAACCAGCGTAGCATCAGGAGAGGTGATAGTAATCCATACTGCATTAACAATCATTGAGGAAAACGAGACGTACGGGTATGTAAGGCCTGTACTCAAAAAAAAAATGCACCATTTTTATCCGTGTGTAACTTTTTTGTCCGTGGGTAACAATAAAAATCTGGGTATAATTAGTTTGGAGTAAATTGTTCACATGTGCAAAATTTCATAACAATTGGTTCAGTGGTTATTGACATGTTGTCGAAACAAGAAGAAAATTGCTGGAGAATTTTGCGCGCCGTCATGGAAAATCCGACTGTGACCATGAGATGGATCGGAAGACAACTGGGAAACACCCATACAACTGTGCCTTGGGTCTTAAAATCGTTTAAGGAGTCTTTTGTCACATCGAAAGTATTTTCTACTGAAATGTTTATCTACCAGTGTATTATCATAAGTAGAACTAATTCTAAATTATTTCTGCAAAATAAATCTTTTTGCGAGCCTTTCTTCGAAGGCTTTTCTTTCTATGTAGAAGCACTCTTATACACATTTTTTTTTTAAATCTTCAAACTACGCCGTATTCTGTCAGTTTGAACATAACTTTCTCTTGCATAACTTTTTGTGAATAATGCAGCAAGCACCCCCCCTTTTTTTACTAAGAAGAGGTTCATGCTTCTATCAGAACATGATATATAAACAGCAAGTGTTGTAGTTGCTCGGATAATCCTCTCGTTTGATTGAAATTTGTGTTTTATTACTATGAGACCTTCCTTCCAGGAAGGAGAGAGCGTGGGGTCTCAAACTGCCCTGAAAAAATTCTACCTCCAAGAACCCCACATGCCAAATTTGATTCAGATTACATTTATATGGGATTCCCCCTTCCAGAGGAGGGAGGGGTCTCGAACTGCTATAGAACAAAATCCTGCCACCACAAACCTCCACATTCAGAATTAAGTTCTATTTGCTGGATTAGTTCTCGTTTAGTTATGCATTTCATTTATATGGGAGCCCCTCTTCTAGAGAATATGCAGAAAATTATGCAGCTGCGGCCAGAAGGCAAGGTTTTCGTCACTGAAAAAATGATGATACTTGTGAGGCTTCGAAATATCGAAATCTACCCTTTATCTAGTCACGTTTTGGCTGGATTTTGGCCGATTGGTTTTGAAATTTACAAAACAGAGGGCTGAGAACGTTGTGCCGCTTAATAAGTCGTATTCTTCGAAAACACGACAAATACTTTGTTCTAAAAAACAAGGAATATTACATAAAGGTTTTAGTTCCACTTTTCAGTATGGAACCGTGTAAAAAGACTAAATAGAGTTGATAAATTTACATGCTTAAACATTTTATATTGCTTAGATTTTTGTTTGTTTGCGTTACCTGGCCATGCTATCGTCAAAACGCAGTTTTTAAAATTTTGAGTATTTACACCACAAATTGTGAATTTTTTGAAAAACTGCCAAATGATTACTTTTGGCTCAAAACGTAAAATGTGATTTGAATTAGGTTGAGAAATTGTTCCATTCTGGAGCTATCGCCGAAAACAACCCGTGTAAAAAAAACGTGCAAAAAAAAAAAACCTTAGTGTAACCGCACTTAAGGGAAGCTGTTTTCAAAACCGTTAATTTAAATCCGAAATAGAGCCAAAATGATGTTGTGCCATTGCAAAGTGGGCCATGCTTTGCATTATTGTACTTATTCATAGGCATTCAGAATACTTGCTATTAATCATAGTACAACATAACAAAATAACAATTTTGTTAATCGATCATAGCTCTTCTGGTTAGCGCAATCATACAACCCTTTGCATTTTTGATCAAGTGTTTGTGTCTATTGCAGGACTCGGCATATGTTTTAATGAGTAACCAATGCTATAGTTACGTGTTAATTTGTATAGTCTTGTAACATTTTCGCTATTTTTGTATTGCGATGCTGCTCAGTTACGATTCCAAAAGCTATTTTAGATTGCATACATTCCAATAACAACATGGACAAAACAAAAGAATAGTTCATCAAAAAAAAATACACACACTATTACGGCTCTACAATTTTAAAAATGTAGCGAAAATGTTTCGCTTGTCTCAATAAGGTGTACTTTTCAGTTTTGATATAATGGTGCTTAACCATTCATCCGCTGGTTGCACTGGTTGGACTTGTTGGAATTTCGCTAGGTTACATCAATCTGGTAAAGTCCATGGTTCGAAAGATATTTTAAACGCTTTACGTTCTTCAAGTTTCTTGAAAAAACTTTTTTTTTAATACAAAACTACTTGGACAACGGTAACATTCACGGTGGTAACAAAACTGTCTTACGAGCTGCCTAACAGCAGTTCGAAAACAAATTTTGAATCATATTGCAAAAACTTTGAACGATTGAGAACCCTGTAAATGTTGAAATATTTCAGTGTTGAGTGAAATATTTCACTCAACCAGAGGTGCTTTTATGTACTTAAAAGACTATGATGGTTTTAACAATTTCGTCAGTAGTGTTCAAAATGACGACGAATGAAATGTAACGTGCTCGAAAACTGAATTGCGGTCACTATGGTCATTATAGACGATGAAGTTTAACCAACTTCCAGGGTATGCTTTGTATGTTGGTCAGATATGCAATACCCGAAAAGCATGGGACAAAAAAAAATGTCGAACTTTCGAAATTAGAAAATGAAAAAGTAAATCTATTATCACCGGCGAAATCAACATGAAAGTATACCAGAAAAAGTGACTGCAATAATGATTGCAGGCTTTTTCAAAAAGCACGAGGCTGGCATCGTGTCGTTATGCTCTAACCGTGATGAAACGGTGTGATGCTAATAAAGATAATATCGAAGCAAATCCTGACAATTATCGAAATAGTCCTGAGTTACGTCCATTCGAACGATATCGAACTCTGATAAAGCGGGTGCTTTTTGGAAAGAAGCAGACTTATAAAGGCCAAACATTTCCTACAATTCTGGCCAAGAGATGCAAGCAAGGTCACAGCAAGGTTACAGCAAAGAGTCTGAGCAATTTTTATATCAATGAAAATAACGATTGTTTATACATTATGATAAATCGACAATATCCCAAACTTATGAAATAAATAGTTGCACATTAATAATAAAATGCTCCATGCGCTCTATGGATTTTGGGTGTGCATATTATTGCGGATACAGACCTTATCGCAAAGATACTCGAGAATAAAATATTTCGAGAAACCAAACAACGTCAATGTATAAACACGGTCTTACGGAATTAATCAAGTTATTGACTTGCAGAATTTTAGAAGTTGCAGAAGTAGAAATGAATATAATTGGCATTCTAATTGATAGCTTTACCAAGTTTTAAATATATAAGAAACCTTTCAGTTTGTGTAAATATTGTCAGAAATATATGCGGCCGTGTGAAACTACTTAGCAAGTTGTAAAAATTCAAAGGAATGGGAATTCATGAATGATAATTATACTCTGTTGAATTACCAAGTGAATATCGCATCATCCAAGCAATATCGCATGGTGTGGATTGCTCGAATCTTATATCAATAGTTTCTTCTACCAGCTGAATGTTCGATTTATCTATCGCAGCATCCGATCGTTATCAGTAGTTTTCTTCATACCCATCTTCCCACTGATCGATATAAAAGCAGTAGAACTAAGAATCATTACACTGCCTCTCCTTTTTTTTAATCTGTTCTAAGTTCAAAAAGTCTGGCATTATGCAAGGTTCCTCTTTTTGTCTTTTTGCCGATAAAAAGTCTGGCAGTGCCAGAAAAATCTGGCATAATGACATCCCTGGCCTCATGGTAAAACGCTAATAATTTACATTAATTGTTATTTTATATATTCTCCGTGCGAGGAGTAACGATTATGATGTTGAAGGAGATGTTCGCTCATCACCATGAGGCACCAAGAGTGAACAACAATGTTTTTTGGCTAGAATTGAAAGATATGAAGAGAAAGTTTTTGATAGTTCCGCTAGTGTGCGGCAGGCTCGGAAACATAGTAGATGTTTTAGAAAAATTGAGCGAAAAGGGCATGTGTACAGTGGTACTCGAACCAACGACATTTTTGCCTAACATCCCACTGCAGGGTAGGTTAAAGCACGGACTAAGTCCGCCACTTCAACAGGCAAAAATGTCCGGTTGGAAGACGCTCATGTACCACTGTGGCTTGTATAGTTATTCTAGCGATCTATTGTGTGCACTCTGTTTACTGATGCTGTTTACTGATCTCCTTCAACATCATAATCGTTACTCCTCGCACGGAGAATATATAAAATAACAATTAATGTATGTGAAACCATAAATGGTGGTAACCATTAATTATACTCCTTCAACATTCCAAGGTAGTAGACAACAATCTCTTAGGGTTGTCAGATCTTATTTTCTAATCAAGTGTTCCATTTTGATGAAAAGAATCAAGTTCTGTGTCGAAAACATCCCCCAACTACATTTACACGTCCATGATGATCTAAATATCAAATGGATGAATACAATTGCTCAGTGTACATTGGTCTGCATGAAAAGTTCAGCAAGCATAAATTCATTGTTTCCTCCTCGTGCGACTCCGCCGTAATCAATGCCACTAATGGACTCTGATGCCAGTTTGGAAATTGTTTTCAACTGGTACCGTCTCTAATTACCAACAATAAATCAAACTTTTACGCTTTGCCATTGCCAAATTGGAACCTTTTGCTATGCCGCCCCTTTACTCTGCGGTACTGGAACATGCTTTCGTCGACACGGCTACTGAGAGTGATTCAATGTTCAGTTGAAATGGGTTTAAATTTTGCGACGGATTTTTTGAAATTTTGATTACAAAAACTGAGACACGTTTCATTAATTCAGGCGGAAAATTTTCGACTGAAATTTTTCTTGTATTTATTTTTAATCTATCAGGACACAATCCAAACCGACCTTTTCCTAAGATGGCACTGTTTCAGAGGAAGTTAAATCGAAACTTCACAATTTTTTGTTATTTCACATTTATTGGTCTAAACTTTTTGAATATCGTCTTTCGATATTGAACCGAATCTTTTTGTATAAAAAATGCATACTTCCATACATTTCCATAAATTCTTAGTACCACTCTTCCGAGAGACCGCTAAGCAATAATATTTAGGAGTAGTATGCAAAACGTAGATTAATACAAACGAAGGTGCTGTCACCTAGTGCATAATAGCACAAGCAATGCGTACCAGCTGAGCAATATTTTGAACAACTAGCACCTCCTTCAAGAAAATGATTTCGGGGAGTCAAGGTGGTTTCCCATCATCGTTGTTTTCCCCGGAATCACAAAGCATATGCTAACTCTTTCGCTTTTGAGTTGAATTCCTCGCTGTCCTTGAGTTACACTTACGGGCAGCGAAAGAAGGCACATTATGTAGTAAAACATGTTTTCGAACGGCAATGACTGAATCGACGTTTTCTACCTAGCTGTCATCGAATTCTGGCAGGCCCATTTGTCATCCTTGCCAGCGCATTTAGCTCCCGATATTTGATTATTTCCATTTTCATTCGAACGCGAAGCTTTGCAATTGATTTATGGCTTCCGGTTGGTGGGAACTTCTCGTTCTCATCTTTGGCAGTGCACAGAACGAATCACGGGGCAGTCGGTAGGAGAAGGTGGAGATGTTTGATTCGATCTTTTCAATTTTTGTTTGATAATTTTGCAACTGTGCCGTAATTCAATTTTTTTCAGA
This sequence comes from Aedes japonicus, assembly GCA_034211315.2. Lineage (NCBI taxonomy): Eukaryota > Metazoa > Arthropoda > Insecta > Diptera > Culicidae > Aedes > Aedes japonicus. Next base: position 24,866 of record JASCZW010008750.1, on the reverse strand, counting down.
TCAAAGAGTTCATGCTTCAATGAACGTCACAGATAAAAAGCTTTTTGTTTTATTGAAGTCTAATTGTTCCTGTAAGATTTGAAAAAGTGTCAGGCCGTGGGAAAATATGATCCGACATTTATTAAATTGACGTGGTACTGATATATTTAACTACAAAAAAGATTTCCCCACAGGGAGTAACTTAATTATCCCCATCTTTCTTTAAGAGGACGAGAACAACCCCAGAGCAAGAAAGCAATTCAATTTTGCTTCAATCAAAAGTCCCTTCAAATTCGATCTAGAACTTTTCCTGGTCCTCCGCATTTGGATTCCTTGATGGAGGGACTTGCGGATAAGACGACTCACGGTTGTCCCCAGCCAGACCCACGAAACTCTGGCTGTCCTGAGCTCATCGGCAAATTGCAGATTTTGACCTGTGCTGAACCGGCAGCGGTCAAGTTTTGTGCGGCGATGCTGCGGTGATGGTGGTTTTTGTTGCCAAAACAAATGATGCTGCCGCTTGGGAAAGTTTTTCCATTTTCACATCGCTCAGCGTGATGTGATTTTTTTGTTTATCCCTCCCATGCTGCTTTCAGCAGTTTCCTCTATTATGGATACTGTGCAGAAAAAAAGAGCACAGAAACAAATGCCAAACTGCGACACGCAGAATGTGCTGAAATATCTTCTGGTGGGGGTCCATTACGCTTTATTTATTTTTTTATGTAAGGATTGGTTGGGTTAGGTATTATTATGATCGTTTGAAAATCAATTAACGCTGTAATCAGGGCTACAAAGTTATTTAACCTCTTTCTTTTTGACAACACTCCTTCTTACGTACAAGGGAACGTCCATTAATTACGTCACGCAAAAATTGACTTATTTTTGTATGGACCTCCAAATTTTTTTGCGGATCGTCACGTCTGCAAACCCCCCTCCTCTCCCGTGCTCCGTGACATAATTAATGGACCTTCCACGTGTCATTGTGCGGGAAGTGGGAAAATATATTTTTAAATAGTTGACTTACAATCTTTGACACAAGCATCGCTATTGTATTACACGCAGATTTTACCTGGGAGTGCGACACATCCAAATGTTTAAATAATTAACAGGCGAGAAATTAAACAAAAAATACACTAAAATATTGACGAAATTACATCAGCTAACGGTGAACTGGGCATGCAACACGTACTATGGCAGATTAAACATTGCAAAATGTCAAAAAATTTCGCTACTATCAAAGCAATAATAGTCGTCACTTTGTACGTGTTTTTCTGTTGCAATGGAGCCAGTATTTTCTAAAGCGGATTCGAGATTTTTTCTTAATGCAGTGTTTTTTTTTCGTCCACTAATGGAAAATCCCGGAACGCCATCATAAGTTGTGAAGGTCCAAATAATATAAAATTTTTAATTTATATATTTAATAATCTTTTCTGAAAGCGAATCGTAAATGAAACAATAACAAACATTTAAAAAACGCAACGCTGTCTGCGATGTGAAAACGACAAAAACATACACAGGCCATGGTGGTGTCTGAATGTATGTTGTCGCATTGAAGGTGTTCAACTGCTTGATCTAATATTTTAAAAGAAGGTTGTCTGGAAAATTAATTTGATAAGCAAAATATTTTTTTTACACTTCAGATTAACAATAATAAAAATGTATACATTTCCCTATTTCTTGCATCAATCAATCTTAAATGGATTCATGTAGAGAACTCGAATCTTGCATCTTGATGGATTTACACATATGGAAATCAGACGGAAACTGTCGCATTTGAAGAAGAGCAGACCGTTTGTTTTTCAGAACAAGATAAAAACGTTTCACGGATTGACACGCGCAAGAATACGCTATACCAACAGAGTTGTCATGTCGCGGGCGCTACTTCAGAAGCACGTTGATCATACCACATCATACCAAAATTGGTGTCATTATGTGTGTTCTAGATAAGTCCCAAATCACTCTGAACAAATCAATTTGTCGTGCAATACGCAAGCGTTGCGTACACGCAACATGACGTCTCGGAATTCCTAAGGGCTGGTCGAATAAGAATGAACTGAAATAAGTTTCTTAAGACTAACTTAAAGCCTTTACATTGATTTTATTCGAAAAAAATGGCTTCTTCTCAAAAACAGGTTAACAGGTTAATTGAATATGTTTGAGTACTTATTGTTACTTTCTATTACCTGAAAATTACTGTTACAACTGTAAATCTTCAGTTCTGAACGCCAGGACCATTTGGATGACAAACACAGAAAAGAGAATCAACTTTAACAATCGCGTAAAATTTCCCCTCGTTTAATTCCAAGCCAAAGGAGGCGTAAACAACGAAATTGGCATTCTTCCAATGTTGGTATTCTTCCTTACAACATGCTAGATTCAGGCGTTATCTGGCTTCAATTAACATGTGAATATCACACTATTTACTGCAAAATCTAGCATTTCCTTTATGTGCATTAGATAACGCAGAACCTTTAGATAACGCAGACCTTTGAAGATATTCACTGAATATGCTTGAATACGTTATTTAACTTTGTAAAGACCAAAAAGCTACTTTTACTACCGTGGATTTTAAGTTCTAAACTCCAAGTCAATAAGGATTACCAAGAGGATTACAAAGTTAAAAAATAATGATTGTTGACCTTACAGAAGATTCATTGAATATGTTGGAATACACAGCGTCACCTTATATAGCCCAAAAAACTATTTTTACAACTGTAGGTCTAATTTTTCGAACTTAAGGACAGTTTGGATTAACTAGAATATCCCAAGATTGTTGCATTGTGTCTGTTGACCTTCCACACAATTCAATACATAGTGTCCCTTTGTATACTCCAAAAACCTACTGTTACAACTGTAGATCTTATGTCCTGAACTCAAGGTCAGTTTGGATGACCTACATCATCCTAGATTAGCCTAGATTAGATGTTTTTCACGTTCGAATATATTCACATCTGATTAGTTGACTGCTGGTTACTACTGTAGATCTTAATTTCTAGATTCAAGGACAGTTTTGATGACCTAACATACCACAAATTTATCAAATACTGATTGTTGACCTTCCGAAATGTTCATTCAATATGTTTGAATACATATCGCAAACTTAAATAGCTCAAAAAGCTACTGTTGCTACTGTAGATCTGCAATTTTGAGCTCAAGTACGTTTTGGATAACCTTGGACATCCCAGAGAGATAAAAAAATGTTTATCGTTTATCATCTAGAATTAAATTATACGTTTGTATAACGCTTTACACTATTAATAATGCTTTTATTTTCTCTCTCTCTGAACTTCTTCATATTCAGGATGTTCTAGGTCGTCAGTTAAGCCTTAAACTCATGTGTGTTTTTATTATTTCCCAGACGACACCAGTGTCTCTGAACAAACATAATGATCGTGTGTATGGAGCCAATATTCGTGCAATAACAGCTGTCAAACGAGGGGTTGAACGATACCAAAGTGCTTCTGCGTTGATGGTTTGTACATCGTCAAAAAGCATATTACCCCTGTTGTTCATAGTCAAAGGTGTGCAAAAAAACAAAGAATATTATAAACAATGCGCGTTATCAAAGACCACCTACTTCCGATTGACCTCCAGTACATAAGGTTGCAGTTGTTCAGTAGTGCTGTAAGCTAAATCTACCATGTTTCTTCAGTTCCTCTGAATGGCCTGCATCGTCTCCTAATTTGAACCCACTGGACTTCAGTATCTGGGGATACATGCTAGGAAAACTGGGCGGCATGAAGCACATGTTTCAGACACATCAAACAACATTCAAGGAACTTTTTGAAGAGATTTTGGATCAAATTTTGAAAGAGGTGGTGCATGCGGCTTGCGTCAATTGTGAAAAGCGTTTTCTAGCCTTGAATATGTCAACGAAAAAGATTTGAACTTCCCTAAGCACAATGTAAATTTAATATCTAGCACCTAGATCTAGATCCATGTAACACTGTAAGTTCAATTGTTATTCAATGAGTGAGAAATACAAGCATTTTTAAGGTTTCCATCTTGTAGTAACGCTTTTAATGCATAGTAGAAATGACTGTTGATTCATGATTTCTATATTGATGCTTATTTGACGAAAACTTATGGTGACTGTGGCGGTGGGTGTGTGGGAAATATTTCCTTTCTCTAGTGCGCGGATTTTGGTTGTGATTTTCCCGATAATAAGGATAACCGGGTCCATACATTGCAAGGGGAGAAGTGAGAAACGAATTCCATCTATATTTCTAACAATTCAAAGATTGCAGAGCGGCACAATTTTTTTAAACCGCTTTTAACGTTTGCATTTGAAAAAATGGACTTTTTTTGGATGGTGATAAAAAAAACTACGACTGATAGTTGCTTTTGATTTGTTGTTGTTGTTGTTTTTATATGACATTTCACCATCGGATGCATAGTTGCTTTTGATGAATTTCCCTTGAAAGGTACACACTTAGAAAATTTTACAGTATTCGGTAATTTTTTACCGAACGTTCAACAGTTGAACGTTTGGTAATCTGATTTACCGGATTTCGGTGAAATTTTAAAGTATTCCGGTAAAAAAAATCGGAACTTGTCAAATTTTACTGAAATCCGTTGATTCGGATTACCGAATCATGCTGTTGAAAGTTCGGTAAAAAATTACCGCGTACTGTAAAATTCTCTAAGTATGTGAGTTATATATAAGCTAACTTGCTAAAAAAAAACTACGCTCTTCCGGCAGTTAACCGGAACATTCACCATGGCGGACGATTACATGTGTGTAGGCATGTTTTTTAGTTCTTTCTTCGTTTTATTTATCAATTTCTCCTGTTTTCGCAACAAAATTGTTGGAGTAGATCTTACGCTTCAGCTTGGCCCAAAAATTCTCGATGGGACGCAGCTGGGGGACGTTGGGCGGGTTCACCGACTTGGGTATTACATCGATATTTAGTGCCAAGATGTCGTAGATACCGGATCGGGCGTATCCGGCGTCCACAAAGAGCCGCCAGATGTCCGTTTTTGACGTGGCGGGGTGCCGTTCTTTGAAGTGCGGGTGAAGGTAAACCCATGAAAAATCGGCAATTCTCGTCCATTTGTTTTTAATGCAAACGTTAACTCAGATTCATCCTCCGCTTGGAGACGGCTCTTTACTTCTGAATTCAGTCATCATCGGTAGCTGACGTCATGCAGGGATACTCATATCACAATGCACAGTAAAAAAAAAGAGTTTCTTTTCCGTATTCAACCTCATCATTTCTCATCACTCGGCTTTTATTCAACTTTATTGCAAAAACCTACAGGAGACTGTAGCTACGAATGTCACTTTTACTTCTACACTACACAATGTCAATCGGCTGACGGCGCAAATCACTAAGTATTACGGAAGACTAGACTCACCTATCTCAGTTATGCCCGCTTCTAAACTTGGCTTCCAATATGAACTTTTAAAATTGTTTGGCGATTAAATTAAACTATTATGAGAGTCCCAAGCGATCAGAGAAAAAAACCTCGATTTCTGGTGGAATGAAATCATATTTTTCACAATTTACGTCAGATGCGTTTAACACGAGGAGTACACAAGTTTGTGATTGCACATTACATCGCAGTAAAGCCTTATCAAACTCACACAAAAAACCATCGCTCCCACTATCCCCATTTATCGCAACAGTATTATGAATCGTGAAATTCATCGCGTAATCGCGTTTCATAGTCACCGATTCTTACTCGAATCGCGAGCAGTGATATTGATGTCTGGCAGCCATGACATTTATATTCGAGCCGCCCTCTTCTTTTTTTGGCAACAGTGAAAACCTTCAATTTTCTTCCACAGATTAGCCTGTAAATCTCACTGCATATAGTATGTAAGATTTCGAAAATATTACTGATTAGCTACCTGCGAATCATCCATGAGCGATCTGGGAAGAATGTCCTGGGGAGTCTGTGTGTTTATGTAGAGTTCTCTGTATCGATCTACCATGGACGGAATACGGAACTGACTCACCCGGTGGGCTAACGCAGAGGAGGCAATGAAAAAAAAACTTCGAAGCATAGTGAAAACTTTGTTTTTCTTGGGATTTCAGAAGAAAACTTTACTGATAGAATATTCAGAAGCGAGAAACGTCACTTTATTTCTGGCAGTTATGGCAGCAAAAAAAGTGGCAGACAATTATAAATTTGCCAACAACCGGTTCCAGTCGATCCGACTTTCCGGCTTCCACTGCTTAGGACCATCGTTACGCGTTAAGCTGTGGCCAAATGACATCCTACCACATTGGCAATCTCCTTCGGCACCAAGTTCGGCACCTTCTGAATAAGGAGCAAACTTCTTGGCGTTCGTTTTCACAAATTTGAATTAAAACAAATCCGATGTTCTGGCAGCACTTTAAATTAAGCATGAACAAATACTCTGTTAACAGAAATATGAAAAATAGACGAATTAGCCAAATATTAAAGTTGAAACATTCGCCAGATAGTGAACCACTTAGTAGAACAGCTTTTTCGTCTCTTTTTACCAGTGATTTTGAAAAACGGCCCATAGAATTTCTGATTTTTTGCAGCGCATCATCCGAGTAACAAATAAAACATTTATATTTTTTGTATTATGAATGTATTATAAACGTGTTGCAAAACATGTTATGTTCGGAGCAGTTTGCATCTTTCGTATTTTATATATCACTCTGACTAACGGTCGAGCTAAAAATACTTTTCTCACTGCTGCAAGTGATAAATACTTTATTACTGTTCCTCAAAACATGGTTCGATACATTTATAAAACATAAACAGGACCAGATTTTATGGGTTGTTCTATATACTGTTGAAGTTACATTACACCAACCATGATTTGCAAAACATTTTTTTTATGTTCATAATGATGAATTAGTTGCACTAGATTGCAAATCATTGTTTCTCAGAGTTGACTTTACAACAATCGGAGTTGGCTTGACAAAAAAGCAACAAATCTATCATGCCAAGGACTAGTGTTCAAATCCCACTCTTGGCGATGTTATATTTTTGTGTGAGGATAGTTTTTTCCATTTTGTTTTATAAGGCTTCATTTTTTCTGCTGTTTACGACATATTCAAGTTTGAAATAAAGTATTATATACTTAAATTGACAACCTGTTTTTGTCATTTGACAGTACTTCTAACTTGTATAATACAAGCTGTGTTGCTTGGGCAATGTAATTGTTTGAAATAATCTCAAAATATCAAATTTCTTGTATCTTGTATCTTGTATGTAAAATATTAAATTTCTTGTATCAGGTAGGTCTTACTATGTGGTCCAAGTGCGTTTTAAAGATTTGAGCAGTTTTCAACAATAACTGCAATAGTTTGTTGTTTGCGTAATAGTTTGTTCAATAACATTTCTAATGTTTCACCAAACCAAGTAAGTTTATATTAAGTATATTGCTATGTTGGGTGACAGCATCCATGCTGTTAGTATATATCAGGATTAAGCGGCTCATAAGAGTAGTTTGATTTTCTCTTTGTTTTTCCAGTAAAAAATAACCACCACACTGTTTGAAAGTCCACCAGTTTGTCCTTACCGCACCAACAGTAGGTATGAATTTGTTTAAAAAACTTCTCAAGAGTTATTAGAAATTGCACTATTTTCCCATTGGAAAATCACTCCAACAGTTTGCGAGTGGAACAAATTTTTAAAAATAAGTTTATTTTTCCAATAAAATTAAACTTTAAAGCGGTTCTCAACATGTAATTTCAAATAACATGGATATCAAAATGAAAATCTACCATCATACTTTGTGCTTGGGCCCAACAGTATCCTTACGGCTCGATTAGGTTAGTTTAAAGCAGTTGTTAAACGTAGTTTCAAAACAAAATTTTCCCAATAACGAAAACAACTATCGCAGCTTGTGCGAAAAATATCCTTATTGTGGGTATGAATTAGTACTAATCGGTTCTTAGGCGTTATGGAAAAATTTCTTGTATGACCAACCAATAACTACTTAGTGAGTGACGCCAACAGCATCCATACTGTTAGTTTAAAGTGGTTTAAAGCAGCTATTGGCCCCAACGGTGTCCTTGCTGTTGGTTTAAATTGGTCGGAACTCTCCATACTATTCAAACATCCTTCCTGTTATTGCTGGTTGCAGTTGTGATTGGACTCTTTTTGCGCATTTTCAGTGCTTTTTGCGCATTTTAAGGTGTGATAAAAGTGCACGTTTACGTCAAATCGTTTTGTTGTCTTCGGTGCACTTATCCTTTATACTGAAAGGTATAAGATCACTAAAGACAGGAAACGATTTGACGTAAACGTGCACTTTTATCACACTTTTTCTGTTTTTGTCGGAGTCCATTTTTAACTGCAATCAGCAATACAATCTTGGAGATGCACAGGTGTATCAGTGTCTTGTAGTAACGGATGTTAAACCAACCATCCTTTCCTTTGCCGATGAACCGTGAAGACGTGAGAGGTGCTTTTATTGGACACTCAAAAAGGGGAATGCAGGCAATGATGTGCTAATTCCAGACCTCATTCATTCGGATTATCTGCAATTTGGCTCATTCTGGCCAGTCACGGAGTAATAAACTACGACATGTGCGGTCATCTAAGCTCAACAATTGATTCAATTTACAGTGACCCCAGTCAAAATCCTTTCCCTTATCAAAAGAGTTATATCCACCTTAGTGAAATCCTACGCGAGACAATCTTGTCCACACAAAATATACGTACTAATTACCAACGGTGAAAATTTACTACGACTCGTCAAGCAACCCGCTTGTCACAAAAGCACAAGAGTGAATCATTTCATTTATGTTATTTTACTTTCAATTCTGCACTGCATGAAGTGCTTCATCGTAGGATAAAATAACCTGAACCGGGTAGAATAAACACTACCATATGAAACGTCGTAAATGTTCGCCCACAACCTTTCAAACTATTGACATCCGGCACACCGGTAATTCGCTTTGGCTCACCCATGTTGGCAAAATGTTTCTGGAATGCCATTATATCATGTTTACATTGTATTTTCTGCAGCCTTGCATGTATTCCGTTTGCTAAATTTGAGTCCAATTTTGTTTTAAATCCAGTGTACCCACCCGAACTTCCCGTACACCGACTGACAACAACAGCGTGCCTGATTCGCTGGCAACTGTAATGAATATTCATTTTCTCGGATGCAAATAGGAAAGCAAATGAAAGTGGTTTCGGTTACAACACGGGACAGCTTTTGCAGTAGCAGTAGCAGTTGCTTCTATAGCGGCGTAGAGATACAAGGAATCGTAGAATAAGGTGCTGCAACTACAACAACGGCGACGGTGACGAGAGCCACTGCGCGATGACGGCAAAAATGTATAATCAAGTGTGGGGAAATGAACTTTGCACTGCACTCGACTCTAAACGTCGCATAAATTTGAAACACTTCAAAATAAACTTAAAACGAAATTAGCATACAGAACCCTCCCGGTGCAGCGTGTGTTGCGAACCCACGAGAGACGAGTACGCGCTAGGTTGCATTCCTTTATTTATACAGTGGGAAACTCGTGTTGGGGTTTTTCTTGCAGATTCCGTCAGATGCAGCCGCCACCGGGTCTCATAGTGTCATCCACTGAGAGACATTAAGCTACAGTTCGCGTGCTGGTAATCTTGTGGATTTTGTTCTACAGCTACCGTGTGCTGTTTGTATCGTGTGTCGTATTACATCTCTGAAGGGTTAAAGGTTTCATTTTAGATGTCCAACGTCATATTATCAACGTAAAGTACCATCAGCCGTATTTTACGTATTTTAAATTGTTTGTGCAGGCCTCTTTAATTATGGTAAATTAATAATCGCTTAATCATTGTTTCGGGGAAACCTGCTATGTAATGAATACCCAAAGAAACAATGTTTCATAACAGTTTGGTTTGCATGTCATTCACAATACTGCACAGATAAAAAGAAACATTGAATTTTCTGCGTTATCTAATGCACATAAAGGGAATGCTAGATTTGGCAGAAAATAATGGGATATTTCATGTAAATTTAAGCCAGATAACGCCTGAATCTAGCCTCTTGTATGAAAGATTTCAAACATTGTTGTATGAAGTATGAAAAATTGCAAACAATTTCGTTGTTTACGCCTCTTTTGGCTTGAAATTAAACGTAAGGAAATTTTACACGCTTTTTAAAATTAATTGTTTTTGTCTGTGTAGGCACGGAGATATGAAAAAACAAATTCGTACCGCTTTTATTTTTGGGGAGCCTTTTTGGTCCTATAATAAAGAACTGTGCAAAATTACAGCTCGGTTAATGAGATTATTTTTATTTTTGCCCTCACTGTTTTAATTTTCCATAATATTTTTCAAAGCACAATTCATCTTAAAAAAGAAAAAAAAAATCTTAAAAGACTGCTAAGCGAACCTGATTGGACGGTCTTTTCGACAGATTTTGCTCTGTAAAAGTAAGTTCCCCTATTGAAAATCTTATGGAAAATTAAAACTGCGGGCGCTAAAATATAGATTCACCGACCGAGCTGAAATTTTTCCCAGTTATTAAAGGCTCAAACGGCTTCCAAAAATCATACTGTAGCTGGAATTGAATTTTTTTCCCAGTATACAGAGCGGAAAACTCGTTTGAAAGTTTCGTCATCGTCATTAATAATTCCTGGTCATCGAAATTATCGAAAATAAATTATAACTTTCATGTGTACTAGCTTATCTGATGTGTCGTTTTTTGTAAAAAGATTACAATGTGGTTTCATTGACATCAATGGATAAAATATATAATTGCGTAAAAAGGAGAAATTTCTTGTAAACGCAGTGATTCGCGAACTCAAGAATCTTGGTAAGAGTAACCTTAAAATAGCTCAAAGAATTCAAACTATTCGATCGGAAGCAGTGATCAGAAACTTGCTGTGAAGAAAATAATGGTATTTGAACAATCGAAAAGAAAATTATAAGATAACCAACCACAACCAGAATCGTATCGTACAAATGGTCGAAACTGGACAGTTTTCTGCGGCAGATATCAAGCAAGAACTGGGTCTACCAATCAACCACAAGCGTGTAGCTTTCATTCTAAGTGAAAGTTGCCACTTGAAGTACATAGAAAGGCCCAGAAACCATATCTCACACCTGCTCATATTGTGACAAGATTAAATTTTACGAATAAATACATATCCTGGGTGAAAGAATAGCATAGTGTTATTTTATTTATTCGCTTTTCTAACGAATTTAAATTCAACTTCATAGCCCTAACTGGTGCGCATAATTTTGACACGAATATACTTCTATTCACGCCCTATCGACCAGAATTAATTTGAAAAGATACATAAAGTTGCAAAACACAGCACTGATTCCCTTTACTGAAAACATTTTGCCCAAAAACTTCGTAGGATGATGCAGCAATTCTCGTCAGCAATAGTTTTCGGATCGAGGCATCGAAATTCTGAACTAACCAGCCAATGGTCCGAATCTAACTGATAACTTGTATACAAGCATCCTGGTACGGCTTCTTTAAAAAAGTACTCTGAAAAAATGTTTCACTTAGCTACTACTGGAAATACTTGTAGATATTTGTATGACTTGTATGACTTTTACATGAATATCACATAGAAAAAGAAATTCTACTTGACTAGTCATTTACATTTCACTGGACACAAGGGATTCACTTAATTTTGCAAAGCATTTTCTACTTCCTGAATCACATGAAAATGAGGTGATGCATATTTTACAAATGAAAATGAGGTAGTGCATATTTTCCGCTGATTAATGTGATTTCTTTGTGTGTAGAACTAGAGTTTGGTACAGCTTGCGAATTATAGATACAAAGAACAGACATCCAGGCTCTAACATTTTCTTTTCCGATTTAGTATGTAAATTTTTGAAAGCAAACTGTTGGAAAAACAGCGCCGCCTAGTCTCAGGTTTCACCAAACAATAATTGACAGACAGTCCAGGACTATCAAATCTAGGTGGCGCACATCAACATACGAATTACCAAAACTAACGGAAACGAGCTGTAATTTTAAAGTGGCAGTTACAGAAATTTACAAACGGAGAGCACTCCAGCTTGGATGTCTGTTCTCTGTGCTATAGAGCCAAACAATTGAATCTACTACAAAACATTGAAAGCTATTACACCGTTGCAAATCGGCCTCCCTTGTCGTTTTATTTTGGAATCTTATCTTCTTGTATTTAAACCTGAAAAATTGACCGAGAAGAAAAACTAAGTTGCAGTTATTGCTTTAGTTCAAAGCAGGGAGAAAGTAGCAGGATAAACAACGGTTTATTTTACACTTGGGAAACGTCCCACTTTTTCCTAAGAAACCGGTGTAAAAGAAGACTAAATAGAGTTGATAAATTCCCATGCATAAACATTTTAAATTGCTTCGATTTTGTTTGCATGTGTTACCTTTTAATGCAATGGTCAAAATACAGTTTTTAAAATGTTGAGTGTGAATTTTTTGAAAAACTGACATAAGATTTTTTTTTTCCCAAAACGTAAAATGTGACTCAAATTAGGTCGATAAGTTGTTCCATTTTGGAGTTTTGCCAGAAACACACCGTGTAAAAAGAAGAAGCCAAAGACCAGTGAATTAAAACAAACTTGTATCTAAATGATAACAAAATTTTCTAGAAGCAACATTCTGTATTATTTTGTTAGAAGCATTCTGCGTTGGGAGCGAATTATAACCCAATTGAAACTGAATTTGTTATTATAACAAACGCTGTTAAAATTGTGTTTTAATTGAAAACACAACTACAACATAACCTCCTATAATGAATCAAGACATAATTGCTTATATGCTGTTAAATCTAATGCTGCTATTTTGTTCATCATTTCGGCAATTTTTAATGCATTATCCACTCAGAGACTTTTTTTTAACGAATTGATATTTTCTAGTAAGATTTTCATGAATCCTGGAGAGTGTGAGCATGTAAGTGTAACCTGTAACTAGAAAATGCGAAGAAAGATTAGTAATATCGATTTTATTCCAACCTCCTTTATTGATTATCTTGACAGAAACGCGTATTTCGTCTACAAAGTGCAGACTTATTCAGTTTCGCGTTCCAAACAAAATTAGCGTGAAAACTTTAGATATATCGATATCAAAGTTATATCAGTCGAGTGCTGATACAGTAATGTGTTTGTGTTTATTGAATGCAAAAAAGACCGTGCAATATCTAGTTGCTACCCTTTACTGATCAGAACTAGTGTAATTGCACAGAGAACCACATAGATGGAGCTTTTACATCTTCATAGTACAAGTTCACTAATTCTATTTATAGATCAGTATCGGCGCCGGCCACGTCTTCACGGTCTTTGGGGAGGGGGGAAGGATGATTATTTTGACAATCGTTGTTATTAGAGACCGTGAGCACCACTGCATCTCTACAATTGCCAAGGGAAGGATAGTTGTATTAGTGAGGCAGGTTTATTTTTAGATCATGGATGCACTGTTGTTAAGTGAAGCGATCAATGAAAGAGAGCGCAGTAAGATTGCTTTTTATTTTCAATCAAGTGCTGATAGAAAGAGGCAAGGAAGGGGACGGGCCTGGGATTGAACTCCCGACCATCTGCTCAGTAAGCAGAACGGGTAACCACTGTGCTACCCAGCCGCGTCATGTGTGAGTCGATCAAAGTTTTTATTAATAAGTCAAATTATTTTCCTTTTTCAAGTTCAGTTAATACAGAATACAGGAGAAATATTCAACCAAGCTTCCTATCTATCTAATGCGATTTGCCGGGTTTTTCGTTTAACACCTGCCATAAGATTTTGTTCAGTCTCCTTGTCTACTTTGCTCCCCGCAGAACGCCAGTTTGCCTTGACCTGTTTCTCGCTCACAACAGCATTTTGAGTCTTCTTAAGGTTCCGCTTGACGATGGCCCAATATTGTTCGAATGGGTGGAGCTCTGGCGTGTTGGGAGGGTTCTTGCCTTTGGGCACCACTTGAACGTTGTTGGCAGCATGGCACTCCATTGCTTTTTTCCGTAATGGCAAGATGTCAAATCCAGCCAAAATAGAACGGAACAATTGAGTTGCTTCAAGAAAGGCAGCAGACGTTTTTGTAGGCACTCGCTCAGAACAATTTCCTGGTTGACGGTCACAATGTAAACGTTGCTCTTAAATCCACAGGTACAGATGGCCTGCCACACCAGATAATTCTTCACGAACTTTGACAGTTTAATGTGCTTGAGAATATCTTCCACCTTTCTCCGTCCGGTTGTCGTACAATATTCCTGTCCAGGAAGCTGTTTAAAGTCTGCCTTGACGTTAGTTTCATCGTCCTGGACCACGCACGGACGCACGGACGCAACAAAAATTTGCCTCGGTTGTGATCCCCAATTCGGTGATGATGTTTGCCGAACAGTAACGCGGTTTCAGCCTGTACTAAAAAAGCGACAAGCGCTGGAAGTCCATTGTGAACCAAATTTATGCTCTTGTAACAAATTTATATCTAAGACGAATAACCATACATAAAAGTTTTTATAGTAATATTAATGCATATAATATATAAAGTATAATTATACTTAGCATAAAAATATAAATACATATAAAGTATAACCATAGACTAACTCTAAGACCAGTAGGTCCCATACAAAACGATTATTTTTCTTGGCTCAGTCAGTACTAGAACATCGTCCCAAGCTCGGTCCCAAGCTCAATAATGCACCCCTTATAATGAACTCACATGAACACACTCTCAACATACTCTGTCAAAATAACACAGCAAATCAAAACAAAGGCGCAAATATGTATAACAAGGTGATGGCTTCAAGGTGTAATTCGGACCAAGGGTTCTACAACAGTGAACCAATTTCAAATCGCTAGTTACATATTGATTGTTGGTATAACTATACTTAGCATGTCTGGCCATAACTGAGAGTGTAACCTGGGCATAATACGTCATGATGTGTTCGATTAACAAAACGTATACCGTTACACAATGGAGATAATTTTTAGTGTATTTTTTTATCACTTATTATCATACGCAATGAAAATCATTTCGAGTTAGTGTAGATTAATTGTATTAGCAATGAAAATATCAAATGATTTTATATTAATCATAAGAGTTTGAGTATCCAGCCCAGCTTTGTTGAAATCGCAAGTGATCATCAAACATCAAAACGGCATTTTCAATTCAACCCAAATGATTACTTTGAACAGCGTTAGTTGCAGAGCCTTACTATCCTCTATTATCATAATAACAACTTGTAGTAATTTTAATGTATCGATATTAACTGGAAAAGTTGCTCACCATGTTTTACATCAAAATAAACAGTTATTGTTTCTTCATTTGATACTCAAAATCAAAACCACCTAGATGAAATTGAATACTGATATTAACAACAAACAGCACAGGCGATAATGAACATCCATCGACGAATGAACAAAACCGAATCACGACTTCGAAACTCAGCGGTTGCTCTGGTCAAGAAAATGCAATCATTTCAAATTTCAAATTCACGAAGACAGTTGGTCTATCCGTTAAGGTTGTCTCCATATTCAGCTCATTTGCGTGCAGATGAACTCATTCTTACCGGCACTGATTAAAACTACCGACACATCATCAAAAGGGACTAAAAGTATATAAACACCGTTTACGGTTTACAACATGTGAGTGTGCTTAAGCTACTTCTACGAACCTTTTGAATTCATTTTCTTTGATGCATACCATATAAAGAAGAGGAAAGATCGCCGGTGTAAATGTACATATGAAAGGGTTTAATTCTTAGTTGGGGGCTTCAGTTTTGTTGAAGCGTAAGGCAAACTCTGTGTGTTTGGACAATAAATTTACCAAAAAAAAAAAAAATGTCAGCCCTCCTAGCTGGTCAAGTATAAAGTTTTGTTATGGATATACTGATTTTTCGTCATTCAAAGAATTTAAAAAAAAAATATGCAGAGGTTACTTAATGGAAAATATTCAATAGGTCCTAACTGCTTCAAATAAGTGTTCTCATTTTTTTTAAGAATTTTTCAAGCTCGATAATAAAAGTTTCTATCCAACGTTTCTGTAATAAAATATCTACTTTGTCAAAATCCTGTAAGTGTGGGTGATGTATTACCGAAAAAGGTATTCAATGAAAACAATAACAACGAAAGGAAATAGGATCTTTCGTTCTTTTGAGACCTGATCCGCTTGGTGTGGAAAGACTTACATTACATCCAAGGACAACAGAGATACGCTAAGAATAACTTTTTCTTAACACTGATTATCACTTGTTTAATAACTTTCAGCAAATTACTCTGGATAACAATTTTTTTCATAATTCCAGTCCAAATTTTAGCTGGATTGAACCTTTTTTGGTATGATTCCATGCATCATAAGCTTCTAATTAATAGCTGAAGAATTCTTACAGTAGTTTTAAGACGTTCAGCAAACCTCTCTTAACACGGAGAAAAACAGTCCCGTTTGAAACAACAAACTTGTTTGTTGACATCCAAACTACTTAAACTTAGACTGAGAGAAATCTATAAATGTAAATGTACACTTTTTAATGTTTTATCAGCATTTTATTCAAATAAATATTTTTGAATAACAGGAAAAAAATGGTGATCGTAAACAGAAATGTTTGTTGATTCAACCGTATTCGTTTGTTTGTTCAAACAGCAATTCAGTTTAAATCATACTAAAATTTGTTTGAAGCAAACCATTAGCGTTGGTAGAATCAACCAACATATCTGTTTGTTCTCGAAGCTGTCATAATGAAACAACCAACATAATGGTAAATTCAAACGAATGTCAGTTGAACTTAACTGCTCAATTCCCGAAATAATAACTCAAAATTTTAGTTTGTTTTAACCACCATAGGTAGTTAAATCAAACTAATATATTGTTTGTGCCCAATTCAACGTGAAACTCCGGTTAAATGAAACTAGAATATGTTTGCGTTTACCAACCTTTTTTCTCAGTGAAATCTCTAAGTGTATCTGAGTTACAACACATAAACAAACCGCAACAACTTATTAATATTATTATTATTATCATTATTATAGACTGAAAACTTCAGTCGAAAAAAGAAGTCCTATGGAATTCAACCCTCTCCGTTCCTTAATCAGTATGATTAAATGCAGGTACCTATGTACGTACCGTACTAACTCTAGTGATGGATAAGGTTGTATGCAGAGATATGGAAAAGTGAAAAATGTCAGCAAAGAACATTCCTACCTCACCCGTATGGAGTGTCTGAAAAACCACTAGAAGTGATGGAAAAGCACTCAGCTTTCAACAAATGGCAAAGAGATGTTGCTGCAGTGTGCATTCATCTGTTCGGTGGAAATTTAGTTTGCGAATGCATTTTTACTTGCGTTCGCTTGTTCACTGGCGAATGATTGGCAGAAGTGAATTAGTTTTTGGCGAAAAAATTTCTCTGAAATATGTACCATGCTGCATCGACTTCCGTTCACCTGAAACACTTGACATTGAACCAGAATTCGGACACTTATGAATCGAAATACGGACAAATAAAAATAAAATAAAAGGATCAGTGTAGAAAACATAAAGGGTGATACGGTCAAAATTTGGTCAAGGGAAAACGCGTGTAAATCGGTGAAATCGTTTATTTAAAAAATCAAATTAAATTTCTTTTTCAAGTTCAATTAGTATAAAATTCAGGAAAAATATTCAGTTAGGCTTCCGCTATTCCAAATCCGAATTGCCGGGCCTTACGCTTGACCCCTGCCATCAGATTTTGTACAGCCACCTTGTCCACCTTCTTCGCCGCAGAAAGCCAGTTTGCCTTGAACTGCTGCTCGTCCTTAGCAGTTTTTTTGGTCTTCTTTAGGTTCCGCTTGACAATAGCCCAGTATTTCTCAATTGGGCGGAGCTCTGGCGTGTTGGGAGGGTTCTTGTCCTTGGGAACCACCTGCACGTTGTTGGCGGCGTACCACTCCATGGCCTTTTTACCGTAATGGCAAGATGCCAAATCCGGCCAAAACAGTACGGAACAACCGTGTTTCTTCAGGAAAGGCAGCAGACGTTTATTCAAACACTCTTTCACGTAAATTTCTTGGTTGACAGTCCCGGAAGCTATGAAAATGCTGCTTTTCAAGCCACAGGTACAGATGGCTTGCCAAACCAGATATTTCTTTGCGAACTTTGACAGTTTCGTGTGCTTGAAAAGATCTGCTACCTTTCCCCTTCCTTTTGCCGTATAAAACTCCTGTCCCGGAAGCTGCTTGTAGTCGGCTTTGACGTAGGTTTCGTCGTCCATTACCACGCAGTCAAACTTCGTCAGTATCGTCGTGTACAGCCTCCGGGATCGCGCTTTGGCCGTCGTATTTTGTTTATCATCGCGATTTGGAGTCACTACCTTCTTGTAAGTCGATAGTCCGGCTCGTTTTTTGGCTCGATGCACGGTTGTAGACGATACACCCAGCTTATTTGCGGCATCTCGGAGAGATAGGTTAGGGTTTCGCTTGAAACTACCGGCAACTCTCTTTGTCGTCTCAGCGGCTTCCGGTTTTCGCAAAATTGAAAGAAATACGTGAAGTTGATATTGACCAAATTTTGACCGTATCGCCCTTTACAAACGTTCTCTTGATCGTAAATGCAGTCCAGAATTTGCCCGTTCAACCAATAATCTTCAAACTTTCAGGGAGTAAAATAAAACATGTTATGAGTATTTTCTCATGTTTATTTTATTTTATTTCAATTCCATATCCACATGCACGAACCTTCTTCTTCACACTACTCATAAGGTCCTGTACAACATTTGGACCAACTTTTGTTTGCATGGCAATCCATTTCTTCTTCATATCTTCCTCCGATTTCACTTCCTTAGGATGCTCCGATTTCACTTCCTTAGGATGCCTGCTTCATGATGGCCTAGTACTTTTCAATTGGTCGCAGTTCCGGTGCGTTCGGGGAGGTAGAGATATTTCGGCCTTGTACTACTCCAAAATCCTTTCGAGTAATGGCACTAGACTAAATCCGGCCAGAAAATTGTAGGACCATCGTGTGACCTCAGAAGAGGAAGTCGACGCTGTCAGAGGCATTCTTTTAGGTACACTCTGCCCATTGACCGTTCCAGTTGTCACAAATGGGATGCTCCGCTTTCCACACGAACAAATTGCTTGCCAAATCATATATTTTTTCATACGCTACGTTTTTGTTTTCTCCGTGCGTGGAGTAACGATTATGATGTAAAAGGAGATGTTTGCTCATCACCATGGGGCACCAAGAGTGGACAGTAATGTTTGCTAGAATGAAAAATATGAACAGAAAGTGTTGAAAGTTCCGTCAGTGTACGGTAGGTTGGAAATAGAACAGATTGCAAGCTAAACAATGCATTAGGTCCTAAGTAACATTGAGAAATTCTCTTCGTCGACTTTCTCTTTGGTTAATAGCTTGCCTATTAAACGTTTTGCTGATGTTTTTGGCGTATTGGATCATTAATTACACTTCATACTACCGTATTGTATGTTGGAAATACTTGCACATGTTTTTACATAGCCGTAAGAATGCAAAGAAAAAGTCGAAAAAGAGAGTCTCTCAATGTTACTTAGGACCTAATGCATTGTTTAGCTTGAAGTATTGAAGTAGTACTCGAACTAAGGACGTCACCCTTTGCCTAACATCCCCCTGGGGGGTAGGTCGAAGCACGGACGAATCCGCCACCTCAACAGGCAAAAGGTGACGTTTGGAAAGTGCTCATGTACCACTAATGGCTTTGTGATAGTTATTCTAGCGATATATTGTACGCACTCTGTTTTGATGCGCACAAGGGAGTGAAACTTTCTCCTTTTTGTGTTTGTTTTGATTCGCAATGTTTGAGATCACTCAAGTTTTTCTCGTCATCTCTAACTTAGACACCTCGGAGAGAAACACCGTGAAGCGTTGCGATACTGATCCCCACCAGTATGATTAATGGTTTCCACCATTTATGGACGTTGCGAATCAAAACAAACCCAAAAATGGAGAGAGTTCTCTCCCATGTGCGCATCAAAACAGAGTGTGCACTGGCCGGACCATTGGACTCAATTTTGAATCGTTTTCGACTCACTTTCGTCAAAAGTGTAACATTCCCAGGTTCCTGCTGATGGCACGATGAGAAAGATCCGGATTTTCGAGGTACGTGCGCAAAATTTCTTTGTGCCGCTGCTGTTCCAACTCCATCTTCGCAACGATTGCACATCTGCTGGCGAAACTTACACAGCGTAAACAAATACACATTGAACTAATTCCACCCATACTTTCAATAGAAAATACCCAACGGGTATTTTCAATAGAAAATGTCCAGCCATTTAAAGTGGTGCAATTTGATTCCGTACAACCTTTAGAAAATTATCAGAATAATATCGATCGTTTCCTGGGGTGCGGGTTTTTGAGAGAGGGAAGACGCTTTCATCGTTCAAAATGAAACATTTTCCGGAGTAATATCTGGTTATCCATCTTTTTCAATGTCTTACAGATGCAAGGTTGCATAGTCTTGAACTTTTCGCTTCATCAGATTGCTTAATCGAATCCTTTTTGTTAAATGTACTATGGAGTAATCTAAGTCCTTGCTTGCCCATTATTTTAGCCAGTTTTTCATTTGTAAATACTTGTTACAGTTACCAGCCGTCTAATAACAACTTGAATTAAATGGTGTTTCGATCAAAATTTTGTCGACTTGACGCATTTCCTTTCATCGCACCCCGCAAGGATAAGAACCTTCCAACACGCCAGAGCTCCGCCCAATCGAACAATATTGGGCCATCGTCAAGCGGAACCTTAAGAAGAATCAAAAAGCTGTTGTGAACGAGAAACAGCTCAAGGCAAACTGGCGTTCTGTGGCGAATAAAGTGGACAAGGAGACTGTATAAAATCTTATGGCAGGTGTTAAACGAAAGACCCAGCAACTCGCATTCTGAAAAAGGAAGCTTAGTTGAATATTTCTGCTGTATTTTGTATTAATTGAAATTGAAAAAGACAAGAAATTTGACTTATTAATGAAAACTTTGATCGACTCACACACATTTTGATCGGAACACCATCTTTTCCAACGGTGTATTTCCGCACTTAGTGACAACCACCGATGCCAGGAAGCCCCAACTAAGATTATACTTCCAAGAATTTCAGGATAGAATTTCCCGAAAACCAGGAGAAGACTTATCATAGCTTCAGGAAGAAGTTTAAGGAAGAGAACTTCTTTAAAGTTTAGTACTTTTCAGAGGTTTTGAAGTTCTTGCCAGAAATTCAAGATAGAACTTCCTAGAAGTTCAGGAAAAAACTTCGCCGCATTTCGAACGGGAACAGACCAGGGAGACCACGACCTATAAAATCAGGAACAAATTTCCCCAGAACGATACGTCATTGAAGTTCAGGAAAGGACTACCCAGAAGTTCCGGAAGAAACTTCTTAGAAGCTTACTTGGAACTTCCCAGAAGTGCTAGTTAGCTTTTCCAAAATTCAGAAGATAAGGTTTCAAAATTTCAGGATTATGATTTCTTAAAATTCAGGAAGAAACCTCTCTAAACAACAGAAAGAAACTTTCCAGTAGCATTGAGGGTACTTCCTTATAATTTGAGAAAGAATTTTCCAATAGTTCAGGAGCAAGCTTCCTTAAAGGTCTGAGTAAAGCTTTCTAAAAGTTCAGAAAAGAAGGAGTTCAGGAAGAAACTACTGAACAAATTTAAGGGAATTTTCCTGGAAACGCTGGACAGGACTTCAATGTTTTTCGCAGTTCAGGAAGGGTCCAATCAGAAGTTTCGAAAGAATAATCTCAGGAAAAAACTTCCACGAACTACAGGAAGGAACTTACCGGAGAGGGTACTATTTGTAGGATAAAGAAGGAATTTTTCAAAAATTTCAGGAAAGAAGTCCTTCTCCGAAGGAGACTTCCAAAAAGTTTAGTTAGAATTAACCAGAAGTGCTAGAGAGCTTTCCTGAAGTTCCGAATTGAACATTCCAGAATTTCAGAATGAGAAATTCTCGAAGTTCAGGAAATCCCATAAGTGCAGGTAGATACTTTTGATAAAATCAGGAACAAAACTTTTCAGAAGTATAGGAGGAAGATTTTCTCAGAAATTCAGGAACAAACTTACCCGAAGTTCAGGAAAATACTGCCCTGAAGTTCAAAAGAAAACATTTCAGAAGTTCAGAAAAGAACTTCACAGAAGTTCAGGAAGAAACTTTTAACAACTGTAAAAATATTTTCCCAGAAATTCGGGAGAGTATTTTCTCAACATTTTGGAAAAAAAAATCACCGTAGTTCAGGATGGGACTTATCAGAAGTTTATAAAGTAACTATGTTCATGAAAAAACTTACCAAATATTTCTGGAAGGTTCTAAGATGTGAATTTTGAAGATATTAGGAAGTGACTGTCAAGAAGTTTACGAGAAATTTTGTCTGAAATTCAAGAGAAACTTCCCAGGATTTAGGCAAAGAGTCTCGAAGAAGACCAATAACTCGAGAACTAATCAAGCAAAAGAAACCAAGTTTAGCATGTGACAGTTTTCGGAGACGAAAAATGTGTCTATGGTGGTTCAAGACCCCTCTCCTGGAAGGGGAGGCTCTCATACAAATTAAATAGAAGTTTTTGCAAAGAAGTTTTTTTCAAGAACATATCAAGCAAATGGAACCAAATTTGCTATGGGGGGTTTTCTGTAGGCAAGAAATGTTTCTATGATGGTTCAAGGCTCCTCCTCTCGCTTGTAGGGGGGAGGGGTCTCATACAAATGAAACACAAATTAAAACCATGAGAACTATCCATACTGCCACAAAAAATTGTATGCAGAGATTTTAAGGGCCGAAAGAGGTTCTTATGATGACTCGAGACTCCTTCTCTGTCTTAAAGTGATGGACAGAGAGGAGGCTACTATAGAAATGAAACACACATTTCTGTAAAACTCGAGAACTAATCAAGCAAAGGAAACTAAGTTTAGCATGGGAGTTTTTGAAGGTAATATTTTTTTTCTATGGTAGTTTGCGACCCCTCCCTTACCTGGAAAAGGTGGGTCTCGTACAAATAAAATATAAATTTCTTCATAACTCGAGAACTAATCCAAATGTAGCATGTAAAGGAATATTAAAGCAAAAAATGTTTCTACAATGGTTTCGGACCCCTCCCTTCTTTGTATGGGGAGGCTCACATACAAATGAAACACAAATTAATACCAATAATGAGAATTATCCTTACTGTAATGAAAATTTCTATGAAGTACTTTTTGGGGGGCGGAGAAGGTTCTTATGCCGGTTCGAGACTCCTTCGTTTGGAAGGGGAGGCTCTCATAGAAATGAAACACAAATTTCTGCATAACTCGAGAGCTTATAAACCAAATGGAACCAAATTTGGCATCTAAGGGTTTTTGGAGGCAGGACTATTTTATGATGGTTCAAGACCCCTCCATTCTCTGGACATACAAAGGATACTCTCCCATACGAATGAAACAGAAATTTCAACCAACATGAGAATGATCCTAGTAGCTTAAACACAACATGTATATTTCTCAGGTAAACAACAGGTTCTGATAGAAGATTGCACTCATTCTCCGTCAATAATGGGAGATGCTCTCAACGCTACATTATACACAAGGACTTAGTCTCAGGTCATGCAAGAAAAAATTATGGCGTAGATTGAAGATTAATGTTTTGCCTATGAAATGTTTTTACACAGAGAGCAAAATCATGGTAGAAACTGACCATCCGCAGGTTAAGTTAAAACACACTCACCTACTTTTTATTTTTCTGAATTTACAGATTCTAGCAAACGAAAATATTTTAGCAAAACTTATTCCTAAGAAAATCATAAAAGCACCAGTTCCATTGAATTTAAATTCATTTAGTTGCAAGCGTAACAAAGCGCACATTAGATTCAGCTAGTCGAATAAAAATTATAAGTCCTGATTCATGGACTGCTAAGGTATTGATTCAGAAGAGTCAACGAACAGAAATCAATTTGTCTGTTCATGACATTCCGTGCTATGAAGTTTAAAAATAAAACCCAACTATTGCATGTCAAACAAATTTTCTGTTAAAGTTACTCGAATTGAATGACTCACCATGTTGTCACACATTGTGTAGAAGTTTCATAAATATTTGGCAAGATGGTTCATATTCCCCACCCCTCCAAATGAATCGCAACTCGAAGATTGAGCGCTGCTACACAATCTACAACTACCACGGGTGTTACACAGGCCTTAATTTCAGCGTGTTTCATAACACCTGAACTACGAGTAGAGCGGAATTTATGCATAACAATGTATTCAACCTGCTGGGGAAAGGGCGAAAGTTTTTCATTAAAATGTTCAAGGCCTATTTATCTGGTTGCACACAACATCGTTAAAGAGCAGCTTATGAAGAGTTAATGTCGTTGCGGAACGAACGTAACTATACTCGACGATGGCTAAGGTCAACGTGGAAGAGCATCATCGTACAGGATGTCGGTGGAAATAATTGAAACTGAGCAGCGAAGCATGTCCTTGCAGCGAATGTATGATACTGGTGTCAGTCCCAACCTGTTCGGTGAAGGTGTTTCTGAAATTGCCTCCCTTGAGACTAATACAATTTTCGTTCCAGCCACGAGCTCGTAAATTTGAAATATGAACAAATTTAAACTTAACCGGCACCGAAAAATGCACGACTTCATGGTTCAGAATGTATATGTTCATATATATTTCTACAGATATTCATAGGGCTCATTTATTCGCCCAACCCATTGGTAAAACCTGGCTCCGGAACACTAAAAGCTGCAGCAAATTCGCTTTTTCTTTTTTCTAATAAAGGATAAGGAAGTAGGTCGAGGAGCCAGTGTGCTCTACTCAGATACTGGAGATCAGGTATAAATCAAGCCCTTCTTCACTTAGTCGGACCAGGGAGGTGGGGCGAGAAATAGCGCGAACATGCTCGTATATCCTGTATTTATTATTCATATAAAATTAAATTCCACTTTAGTGGTAGCGCCGTTTTCAATGCCACGAACAAGTGGCGTACCGCTCTCCAATGCTTTCCTCCGTTTGAGCTTTATAACCGCTTTGGATGGTTGTCCTGTACAGCTG
>JASCZW010008749.1:0-47784 GCA_034211315.2 Aedes japonicus | reverse complement strand
ATCATCCAGCCAGTGTCCATGAACTAGCCTTAGCTAGGGGTCGAAATTTTAGAAGAAGTGCATGAGCACGAGCCCCCCCCCCACCCGAAGTAGAAGCCGCAGCATTGTGGTCCTGGGGGCTCGAGGCAAGCAGGATAAGGGATCCGGATTCTCCGGGAGGCGCAGCTTAAGCAGGTCGGGGCAGGAGCCCAACACCCAGTTCGCCTGAACACTGTGTGGTGTCTCAGGTGTCTGTCTACACAGATTTTTGATGGCCTTTCAACCCTTGTAAAAAAAAAAAACAGACAGGCAGACAGACAGACAGACAGACAGACAGACAGACAGACAGAGTATTACGTAGCAATACTTTGTATATCCCAAAATGCTATAGTTACTACAGTAGATCTTAAGTTCTAAACTCAAGGCCAATTTTGATGACCTAGAACATCACAAAATTATCAAATAATGACTTAGACTTTCCAAAAGGTTCCTTCAATATGTTTGAATACATATCATAATCTTATATAGCTACTGTTATAACTGCGGATCTGAAGTTCTAAATTCAAGCGCATGTTGGATAACCTAGAACTCAAGTCATTTATTTTTTTGAATATTTCCCAGATAGCATTCATGAAGAAAAAATTTGCCGAAGACAGTGCACACTTTTAATCAGACTGTGAATTTTTACACCCGCTATTATTGGGGCATATATGATTCATTAGGCCTGAAGGGGTTAATATGCTTTTTAAGACAAGGCTGAACTTTTTTTTTTTTTTTTTGAGAAATGACTGAGATATTAACGCTCAAAACCTGACCACTTTTCGGGGCGGTCGTAATGCGATTTTTTTCAAATGTTCCCCCTGTATAGAAAACAAAGACAGAAGTCCGTGTGTTAAAACTGATCTAACTTGTTTTATTCATGTCCACTATTGTTCATTAGTATTAATGATAGTTTAGATTGATGATTTCTAGTGTCGATGTCCCTGTTTGAAGAGAACAAAACAAAATACAATCTTCCAAACTCACTGTCCCATACAGAGATCAAGATAATAACTGTCTCCAACCGAGATGGGAGTGATTCATTGCTCACAATCTTTAACCTCTCGATTTACCTACCGGAGCGACAGCCTCTTCACCAGGACAGAAGATAAAAAACAGCGCATATCATTGACGGCAATAATACACCTTTGAATAAATTATCAGCACCTGAGCATCTCTCGACGCACACTCAAACACACACACAGTCACACATACATCTGCATGGTTTCAAGAAGACTTTGATTCCATGCGACAATGCAGGGGAGATGTTTATTTTTATTTTCACCCACCATCCGTTGCTGTTGAACAAGCGATTAAGCTATCACCACACACATCGGGCCGGAGGAGATGACCTCCATTCAGAGCCGGGTCGCTTCCCCAATGGATAATTGTGTCAAAATGTGCCTTCATGATGATAGAGACCTGAAACCGCCTGCCATCAACAGGCGATGGGGATTATAAAGTCACCTTCTCTGCGCTATTTCCGCGATTGGGTGGTGGCTAAGTGACGGTAGATCATTCCAGCTATTTGCCTGTCATTATCCATAATCAATCTGCAATTAGCCTCAAAGTGCGAAAATGTAATCCCGGCCTTGTGCGCAACAATACAACCGTTAGATGGCTAACGCGGTCTAGTGTGATTATTGCAAATGAGGTGATTTTATCTTGTAGCTTATTTATTAGGTCGATTATTATCTCCAAATGCTGCAGCTGCGCCCATTCCCGAAGCGAGTTTAATATGCGAAAATCCATTCGATTATCCTTCGAGAAGCTGCCTCTTAAGATCTCCAGAAACTTGCTTTTCGTCAAAATTTAACCTTTTCGCAGAGAACCCGAATTTAATTGAGGCTGCACCTTTGCAACCCTTTCCTGAACTGCACAATCAACGGATTTATGTTTCATCGCACGGCAGGTCGCGGCACCAATCACTTGTTCTTTATCCTTGCTTGGTGAGGCGCAAAGGACGAAGGGAGCTGAGACAAAATTCTTCTCGTTTTCGACATGCCGGAAGCAGCCACGAAAAGATCCGCACAAAGAAGGAACAATTACCTCCACTCGTCATCTTTTCGGGATGCACCCGGAAGTCCCAACCGCATTGTGTCTGTTTCTCTGCGCTCCAAGCTGCTGCCATTCTGCTACTTGCTCCTGCTCCTGCCCATATATACTACGGAACCGACGTTTTCTGTGGTCGCGCTTAATCTGCAAGGCGCGATAAGACAAACATCTCTTATCCAACACATTTCTCAGCCGCTTTTGATGAACGGTCGGGCCTGAATGGCAAGAGTGTAGGCACTTCTACTGCCCGGAGGGTCCTGCACGCAACATACATCCTCGGAAGATCGTTCGATGCCATGACGATGGAAAGCTCACTCACACATTCCTACCTGCAGCGCTGCGTGCATAGAGGTCCGACCGTTTGCGCGCATGAGTCTCTCTCAATAATGAGCTCGAGATAATGACTTAATCTAGCAGATAGTGGTCGCCCTTTTGCTGAAGTTGCTGCTGCCTGCTGGTACTGTTGCTGTCTTCGAGAGCCGGCTACTTCATTACTTGCAAACAAGATTGCTTCCTTGTTATCTGTCGGTTTGCGTCTTTTTGTTGTCTTTCATCTCACTCATTGCAGGGAAGTTTTGCATGGGATGGGAAAAATTATATGATGCAGCATCAGCGCTCAGGTTGGACGGTCGGGTTTTAATGTTTCAATCAGTAGTGATTTCGGCGAAATCAAAACTATTGATGCCCTCGTTGATTTTATGGGGCTCGAAACATGTTGGTAGGATGGTTCGTTGCTGTAAGATGTTTCGTAAGACAAAGGCTGGCAAGTTTTATTTCACAGAAACTCAATTTATTTTAACAGTAAAAATATTGCCCATGATTGGGATAACTAGCGAGGCAATAAGACGAGTTAACTTAAAATCAACTGAACAATTCATTGATTTCCAAATTGAAAAGAGAACGGAGTATTTCGTAGACTACATACCGGAAGCTATCATGCCACTTATTTCATCGCTCTATCCAAATGCTTATGAGCAGCTTATTCACATGTGAAACAAACCCGTTCCCATAGATGAACGTCAAAACGAATCATGATTTCACGAGCTCAGTGTATTTTCACTGTACTGAAAATATACCATTATTTGGGTTCATGATAGCTTGATTAATTCTCCCGTAACGTACTCGAGGCGTTACAATTGTACTTCTGAGAGAAAATCGGAATCATTGATATCATGAGCTACTACTCCCCACAGAAAGGCATAATAAATTTTAACAGTCGCGTAAAATTTCCCCTTCTCTAATTCCAAACCAAAGCAAACGTAAACAACGATATTGTTTTGCAATCTTTCATACGCCATACAACATTGATGAAAATCTTTCACACAATAGACGTGGTTTAGGCGATATCCAGCTTTAATTTACACGAAATATCTCCGTAATTTCTGTCAAATCTAGCATCCTTTGCATGTGCATTAGATAACGCCGAAAATTCAATGTTTATTTTCATCTGTACCCAAATCATGATTTGAGTTCGAAAATCATGACCTTCGGCTCACGTATAGTAGATGCGCAAAAGTTTATGAATCCAGGCTTTTTTCTTATTTTTTCGACTCTCACGCCTCCACGAGTCATATGAGCACAAACGACTGCCAGTTGAAACATGGAGACGCTGGTTAGCGTCAGCCGTAGCAATGTTATCATTTTGACAATAAAGGGCGAACTCGGAAATTATTGCGACACATTTATTTATTTATTTGACGTCAAACTAATTGTAGACCGTTTTGTTACATCGATAATTCTTACATGGATATATCCTCATACTAAAAATTAAATGCCTATGTTCTATTATTTCTGCAGAGGTTTAAAATATTTTTTCAATTTTGTCCTAGGTGTATTAAAGTCAATCATTTCGCAATGCTGATTATATAAATCATCATGTGGTTCAGCTGGTCCAAATTTAGCACCGTAATTTGTACTTGATGACGATCTACTGCGAATAGGTTACGATTGCGTAATTGTCGAGTGGGGGCATATAGAACTTAGCTTTGACAAAAGATCAGTTGAGTCAATACGTTGCATACTAAATTCATTAGATCAGCCAAAACCTAGAAATAACCTAGACTGCTCTTTAAAGATTCAATATTGATCAGCATACAACGCCCTGCGCTCGAGATGTTAGAAAATGCTGTCCATCCTGAAGCCACGCAGAAGCATATAGACAAAAACTGTTTTTGGATTGACTCTATTCTTTCTTCATGTTTTTTTCATATAAGGGGATCCAAACAATACAACAATATTCTAATATTGACCGGACATACGCAACATAAAGCAGTTTTTATTGTATATATGGACCTAAAAAGTGGTATCCGAAACGTTTTATAAAATTAAGTATATTGCTCACAGGCTTTGTGAACCATCGTAAGAGTAATGATCTCACAAACGTTAGTTTTGAGTCAAGAATAGGTACCTAAACCCTTATTTCATCGCATTTGTACGTTTTCTAGAATTCCTAATATGTACTTGAACGCTCTATGCATGCTTTCGTTATACGTGAAGGAGATTACATTTTTTAACATTTAGTTTCACAGACTTTTACAGCACCACGTATGAAAAAACTT
This sequence comes from Aedes japonicus, assembly GCA_034211315.2. NCBI lineage: Eukaryota > Metazoa > Arthropoda > Insecta > Diptera > Culicidae > Aedes > Aedes japonicus. Next base: position 43,153 of record JASCZW010008749.1, on the reverse strand, counting down.
GATAATACGAAGAAAAACAATAATTATCGCTCTTAATTTCATAGCTTTACGTCATTCGCAGTAGGCAAGAATGAGATTTTTAAGATTAGATATGTCATTAATGTATAGAATGTGAAAGAAGAGGTCCAAGGTGTATTTCGAGAACCCCGACGGTGTTAACTGCTAGACTTTTGCTGGTTTAACTTCACAATTTGCTGACGACTGTCAGTTAACACGATTCAATCCAATTACAGTCTCAACTTAATTCTCATTTTTTCAAGCTTGAAAAATCAACATTAAATAATGAATCATCAAATGGCTTACTGAAGTCGGTAAGAGCCATTACGTGATTACCTTTACCTAATACTTAATGAGGAACAACAAATTCAGGGAAGTTCAGAAGAAGCAGCGGCCTTTTGAAAAACCGTGTTGTGCGTTAGTTATTCTATTTTTAATCGGTCGTTGATTTTTATTAATATCGATTCGGTGTTTTGGAATGTACGATATTATGTAAAATGCCGCCAGATAATTACAGGTATCAGATTTTTTGCCAGATTTATAAATTCGGTATGAGTGAAAGATTTTTTCCATTCTTTCGAAATTCACGTCATCTAATGATATATTGAACAGCCAGAAAAGAGGAGTTAAAGTTCATTGTTGGTTTTCAGACAGTTGTCGGTGTGAATCATCAGTCCTGCGCCTTTATAAGCGTCTAACCGTTTTAACCTGAGAATGGTTCAGCAGCCACTACAATATTAATTGTTGACACCTGGATAGCCAGGAAAAACAGAGACCGAACGATCACTGGTCCAGCCTGAAGTCTCTGAAAAATGGCAAGCTGAGATTACAATGATTCTCTGATAGTCTCTCCCAGCTTTTTACCGAAATATATTTGTTGAAATGGCATGATTTAATCCTCAGTTTAATGGTAACAGTAAAATTTTTCGGATGTCAGACGACCATTTTCAAGCCAGTTGGTATCAGATTGTACAGAGGAACAGTTGGCACCACACGGCAGTATATTCGTTGTTTCCAACAGTTTATTATTGTAATGCCAAATTGGTGAGCCTTTGTTTGATTCTTCAACGCTAGTATCATTGTTAAACCAAATGATTTTTTGAAGTATAGTTTCGTCGTCTTCTGCCGAGGTAATTTTCTTCCGAAGAGCCTAATACATTTATAAAAGAGCCTACCAGCATTCAAATATTTCTTTCTGTTTCTTTAGTTCCAGTTGCCAGTTGGCTCCTACTCAACTTATACTGACATTGTCATAGTTCGCTTTGTTGTAGTCAGTATCTGCAACACATTCATTGGGATTGCGCTTCATGCAGCCAAACACAGGCAACTCGATGAAGCGTGTGAAAAGCCTCATTTTTCCATATGGCAAAGAGATTCACTTCCTCACAGAAATCTTCATGTATTTGTTAGTGTAATCTAAGTAACATTTTTGCTGGTTTTTCACGATTAATTCAAGGTTAAGCCTAAAACGCAAGTTTTTCAGTAACAAATTGTAACGTTCCATTATCAACAACGACAGGAAGTAAACATCTCATTTGCTGCGTCCGGAATAAAATTCGCATTGCGCTGATTGAAATCGCTATACATGAATCCTTTATGATCTATATAAAATTGGGTTACAATTTCTTCAGTTGCTTGGAAAAAGATTTCGTACAGACTTCATGCTTTCATTCAGTGTATACTGTTACTGTTACACTGTTGCGAAAAATGTGAGCCTACCAGCAATATGTGTTTTCACCATACATGCTCAAATTTCAAATTTGATGTTCCTAAGTCTGGATTAAAATTTGAAGAAACTGTAATGAGAACTTCACCAGATTTTCAAAGAAAAGTAAGTCTCGGTTGTCTCTAAAACTTTATAATCACTGCCAGTAATTTCCTCACTTTTAATGCTATCATTCCAGCTTGTTTCGGAACCCAAAACAATCGAAATGTTGAGCACCTAAAATGTCTTTGTGGTATAAACGTCTCGTTTTTGATGCACTTTTCGCGCGATTCAAATTCTGACAATAGCACCAGAATTTCAGTGAAGGTGATTCTGAGGGAAATTGATGGAAGTACGGCTACTGTTTAAAACCATAGATATGTTACCAGTCTCAATCCGGTTCGTCATGATCTACCACCGTAGAGTGCGTCAGGTCGAGCCAGAAACACGGACGCCCACAGGAACAGGACGTACAACGCTGCGAGAAAGAAGTCTCGCAGGGCAGAGCCGAGTATCCAATCGAAGGGGTAGAAGTTGGTTTGTCCTGCGGGAATCGATGATCGCTACCGGGTATGGATTCAGTGTTTTCGCCACGTTGAAACCTGATGCCGCTGGTCAATCTGAGGTTGAGAGAAAGTCGACCTGCTGCTGCCAGTGACTCTCATATCGGGTGGTAGAGAAAGCCAGTAGCCGTTTGATGACTTCTATGGTTGCTGCTGTTGTTGCTGTTATGTTGTTGTTGTTGTTGTTGTTGTTGCGCGGCGGCTATGGCCGTTTGTTTTCGGTGATGTTGTGGTTGTTATTGTTGCAGTTATTGATATAACTGCACGTTGGTAACGATGTTCTGATTGTTGTCATTATTGATTTTGTTGAGGGGGTTTATGTATCCATTTATATTGCTGTTACGCCACGCGTCCTACGGTTTGTCGGGATTTTTTGAGACAGCTTTTTCCTGTTGTCGACGATGCAGTTTACGCAAATCATAATCTGGCCCAATCTACGTCTCCGCGCTCTTATTGCCCAGTAGTCGCCAGCCAGGAACTTCGTCTTCATGGTTCATCAGGTTGATCGCGGCAAAGGTGCGGGATCGTGGGCCAATTCATCGGCAAGAGTGATTTCACCAGGCCAAAGCATTCTGTTGCTGAGGCTGCATAGCAAGAAAACAGTACTCGACAAATGCTTCATTCTCTTCTCATGATTTCCGAGTGTGGGAAAACTCGGTACTTCTTTAACAGCAGCTTCATTGATAGGCTTGCATTCTATCTGCCTTGATTTGGTCCTCTAGTTTGAAAAGCCAAGACCAACATCGAGCGCAATTTTGCTGGCGGCAACGCTTCCCCAGGTCCGTTGTATGCTTGAATCGAATGTGTCCCTGGTTGTATTTTTCGCGCAAAACCGATGACACATTGTTAAATAGTGTGTGCCACGGTGCCATCGTTTGACTTGAGCTCGCCCCTCAGCTCGGACATGGTTCGATTCCAGGTCTATCGGCTTCTCGTGTACATTGAAGCTATTGATAAAAGCGCACCATTTTATCATTTGCGGCCTCGATGTCGCCAGACAAAGTGCGCTGGCGTTGCGGCAACTTTCTGAGTTCAATTATACTCGTAAATTCTTTCTGGCAGCCGTCGCACAGCGGCAACATGCAACACGCACATTGGTCGGATGTTCATAATTTCTCTAGTTCAGCACGAAGGCTGCGTGGAATTCTTTTCCGCAAGCTCCTACATAGCAATGGAAGATTAGTCGGTCATCCTCACTGACACAGTTTTTCACTACACGGCATTTTTACCGCGAGCAAGACTTGGTTCACTATTGGGGCGATAAAAAAATGGCTTACGCGACGATTTTATATGCAGTGAAAAACAAACAGAACAGCTAGAACCCGCGTTGTACATTTGCTGGACTGAATTGAAAATGCGTGCGAACGCTACTTGACTGCTCTTGCGGACTGAATACAAAGCTCAGCTCGTTTCATGGTTTGCTGAACGAACCAGGCAGAACACTTTACCTTCGGCGCCGAATCGAAAGGTTCGGATTACACTTGAAATAATCCAACACCTTCCGGGCCTTCACAGGGTCAGCTGTCTTCGATTTTCTTCCACTTCCATCCCGCCGCTCGGTCGTCTGGGACTCCTTAAAGGATTTTATCACCCGAGACACAGTTGTATGGGTGATTCCCAGTTGTCTTCCGATCCATTTCATGGTCGCAGTCGGATTTTCCATGACGGCGCGCAAGATTCTCCGGCGATTTTCTTCTTGTTTCGATGACATCTCAATAACTACTGTACCGATTGTTATGAAATTTTGCACATGTAAACAATTCACTCCAAACTAAGGAGTGTATCGAATATAAGCTATCCACATGCATTTACTATCCACATACATTAGGTGCGCAACTAAGTTTCCGCTGTTTAGCAATAGATGGCGCCAGTAGTAAGTGCTGGTCGAATGTTGTACATTAGGCTGATGCTAATTTCGAAATTTTTGCTCCCCTTACCTTAATCGACGCCAATTTGGGTCCAAAAAATTTGAACACATTTGGTTTTAATTTGGCTTTGCACACGCTATTCAAAGTTTGTATGGGAATTAGTATGAAGAATCTCAAACTTACATTTCCAGATTCCTAACATCTTGATATTATGTCCTTAAACCAAATCTAATATAGATTCATATAGTGTAAGTTGTCAATTATCAAAATGCCAAAGATACCAGACATGTAAATTTTATACAAAAATAGTTATTCAACAAATAATATAATCTATATAATAAAAATGAGTTGGGGTTTCCTTTGTCACGATTTAACTCGCAAGCGGAAAGACCGATCGGCGTGAAATTATGTATGCGGAGATTTTTGGGGCCGGGAAATAATCTTATGATGGTTTGAGACCCCTCTCTTCTCTGAAAGGGGGGGCTCCCATACAAATGAAACACAAATTTCTGCATAACTCGAGAACTGATCAAGCAAAGGAATCCAAATTTAGCATGCGGAAGTTTTTGGAGGCAAGAAATGTTTCTATGGAAGTTTGAGACTCCTCCCCTCTCCGAAAAGGGAGGCTTCCATACAAATGAAACAGAAGTTTCTGCATATATCAAGAACTAATCAAGCAAATGGAACCAAATTTGGCATGTGGGGTTTTCTGGTGGCGAAAAATGTTTCTATGGTAGTTTGAGACCCCTCCCCACTCCTAGAAGGGGTGCTGTCATACAAATGAAACTGAAATTTCTTCATAACTCTAGATCTAATAAAGCAAATGGAACCAAATTTGGCTTGCGGGGATTTTAAAGGCAATAAATGTTTCTACGGTAGGTCGAGACCCCTTCTCCCTCTTTGGTAGGGAGGGGGGGGGGGGCGGGACTTCCATACAAATGAAACACAAGTTTCTGCATAACTCTAGAACTAATCAAGTATATGGAACCAAATTTGACAGGTAGAGGTTTTTGAAGGCAAGAAATGTTTCTAAAGTAACTCGAGACCCCTCCGCTCTCTGTAAGAGGGGGGCTCTCATACTAATGAAACACAAATTTGTGCATAACTCAAGAACTAATCAAGCATATGGAACCAAATTTGGCATGTGGAGGTTTTTGGAGGAGAGAAATGTTTCTATGGAAGTTTGAGACTCCTCCGCTTACTGAAAGAGGGGTCTCTCATACAAATGAAACACGAATTTCTGCATAACTCGAGAACAAATCAAGCAAATGGAACCAAATTTGGCATGTGGAGGTTTTTGAAGGAAATAAATGTTTCTAAGGTGGTTTGAGACCCCTCCGCCTTCTGGAAGGGGAGACTCCCATAAAAAAGAAACATAATTTTTAACATAACTCGAGAGCCAATGAAGCAAATGAAACCAAATTTGGCATGTTGAGGTTTTTGGAGGCAAGAAATGTTTCTATGGCACTTCACCACCCCTCCCCACTTTAAATGGGGGGAGGGCTCCCATACAAATAAAAAGCAAATTTCTGCATAACTCGAGAACTAATCAAGTAAATGAAACCTTTTTAGCATATGGGGGTTTTTGGAGGCTAGATTTCTATATACATAAAAATTAATTTCTGTCTGTCTGTCTGTCTGTCAGACCCTTATAGACTCGAGAAGTTCTGAACCGACCAACGTGAAAATTTATATGAAGGGGTTTTTGGGGCTGGGGAAGGTTCTTATGATTGTTTGAGACCCCTACTCTCTCAGGAAGGAAATGAGACACACATTTCTTCATAACCCGAGAACTAATCAAGCAAATCGAATCAAATTTGATATGTGGGGGGTTTTGAAGGCAAGAATGTTTCTATGGTAGTTCAAGACCCCTCCCCTTTCTGAAGGAGGGGGGCTTCAAACTAATGAAACTCAAATAATTATTATTATAATCGATGAGCCCAGTGCGATGGTTCGAGAACTAATCAAGCAAATGGAACCAAATTTGGAATGTGGGGGGTTTTGAATTCAATGATTGTATGGTGGTTTGAGAAACCACCCCCCTCTGGAAGGGAGGGCTCCCATACAAATGAAACACAAATTTCTACCAAAAATGAGAATTATCCAGCTTACTTAAACACAAAACGTGTGTTTCTCGGATAAGAAGCATGTTTTGATAGAAGTTTGAACCCCTGCTTATTCAAGAAAAAAAACTCATTTAAAAAAAAACCATAAACGTGCCAGTTATATTAAATTTTCCTTCATTTAGTTGCAAGCGTAGCAGCGCACGCACCGGGCTCAGCTAGTATATAATATATATAAAATGTATAAATATCCTCTGGAAGGGGGAGGAGGGCTCACGTACAAATGACTCACAAATTTTTGCATAACTCGAGAACTAATCAAGCAATTGGAACCAAATATGGCATGTGACGGTTTTTGGAGGCCGATCTTTTTTTCGTGTAATCAAAAACCCTTTTAATGGTACAATCTCAAAGCTGTCATCAAAAATAGCTGAACCACTCATTGTCTCAAAGTTGCTAAAGTAACCCAGTTTGGTGCAGCAATGCCAGCAGTTTGGTCGTATTACTTTCACTATTATTCTGGGCATCTTGTAGGCTGGTAGAGCTGACGTCGTTTTCTTGGTGTTCTGTCACGTACTTTCGACTGTGGAGTTTCCGCAGCACTCGCATATGGACGGTGTGTCCTTTTTCAATAGAAAAGAGTGTGTCAGCTGAGTGTGACCGATCCTGAAGCGTGTTATTGCACATTGGTAACCTGGGATGGTCCATCCACCTGTGCGTATTGTACTTCACTTCTCTATTTTGCGTCTCTAGATTTGTACCACTGTTGATCCCATCAGCGTCGTACAGCTTGTATTACTGCTCGTCGTGTATCTTCGCCTGGAATAGCCATACTTACGGCGGGTTGTTATCTAGCCTCGTTCGCTAGTCTAGGAATCCAACAGAAGTTTAGTTTCCCACAACTCACTCTTAGCCAGCAAAACGATCTATAAACATCATTAGAAATAGAGGATAATGATTGAAAGCACTTTTCTTATATTTTAGTTTACTTGTATTTCCAATTGATTTTGCGCATACTAAAGTACATATGTTGTTTCTACATTTAGATTAGTTTTGAGAAGTTCCCTTCTCATTAACATGTTTAAAAATACTATGAGGCTTGATGCTACATCATTTGAACACAATTTTGCCTCCATCTGATGATCATGAACGTTGAACAAAAAGTGATATATTGTGTTCCAGTAATCATTTTAATTTGTTGAAAGATATTGCTCCATTTTGTATCCCCCTGTTCCATAGTATTCATAAGATACCTAACAAAATTACATTTCGCTAAGCAATCATTATTTTTCTGATTGGCCCTATCAGATAATTCTTCTGCACTTGTTATTGGGTGTTTATGTCTTTAGCTATACTTTGCGTTTCTTGCCATTCGTTTTAATGTGCCACCAATTGCACCGCATGAACCCCTTGCCATGCAAAGTAGCGAAAATGCTATATCTTGATTTGAATTCTACAAAGGCTTGCAAATTTTTTCCTATTTTCATATTGGGACTAGCTGAACCCGGTGTGAGCGCTGCTACGCTTGCAACTAAATGAAGGAAAATTTAATAGGAACTGCCCCGTTTATAGCTTCGTTTTCGGAATGAATTTTTCTTCGACTAAGCAAGGTTGACTTCTATCATAACATTCAGCTTCTTACCCGAGAAACCACGTTTTGTATTTTGTAACCTGGATAATCTCATGTTTGGTAAAAGTTTCGTGTTTCATTGCATGGAGCCCCTTTCAGAGGGTGGTTTCTCAAACAACCATACAATCATTGCATTTAAACCCTTCACATGCCAAATTTGGTCCATTTGCTTGAGTAGTTCTCGAGTTGTATGCAGAAATTTGTGTGTTAATTTGCTGTGATAGCCCCTCTTCCCTGAGAGAATAAGACGCCTCAATCAATCGTAAGAACATACTCAAGTGCACCTGACAAAAGCAGCATTTGTTTCCTCTAACAATTATGCTCCAACATGCAACAATTCTACTAGCCATAATGCTAAAGAACATTTCTCTCTTTTAAAAACCTCCACAGAAATTTGAGTTTTATTGGTGTGGAAGCCCCCCTCTTACAGAGGGCGGAGGGTGTCAAACTACCATAGAAACATTTCTTGCTTTAAAACACCACTTGCAAAATTTGGTACCATTTACTTGATTCGTTCTCGAGTTATGCAAAACTTGTGTTTTTGCTTATGAGAGCCCTTTCCCCTACCAGAGAGAGAGGGTCTCAAACTATCGTAGACACATCAATTGCCTTCAAAATCCCCATATGCCAAATTGGGTTCCCTTTGCTTCAGTAGTTCTGGAGTTATGCAGAAATTTCAGTTTTATTTGATGAGAGCCCCACCTTCTTCTCAAGAGAGGGGAGGGTTTTCAAACCACCATAGAAACATTTTTTGCTTCCGGAAAGCTCTACATGTAAAATTTGGTTCCATTTACGTGATTAGTTCTTGAGTTATGCAGAATCTTTTGTTTCATTTGTAGAGAACCTCCCTTTCCGGAGAGGTGGGGTCTGAAACCGCAAATAAATATTTCCTGCTTCTAAAAACTCTCACATGTTAAGTTTGGTATCCTTTGCTTGATTAGTTCTCGAGTCAGTGCAAATATGTATTTCATTTGTATTAGGAGAACCCCTTTTCAGAGAAAGGAATCATGCGCAACCATTTTTTCTAACTTTTCGGTTGGCAAAAAATCTTTTCCTGGTTTATATGTTGTTTATAGTTTACAGTTATGTACCCGGCATGTTCGCGGGTGTGAACAAGCCGAAAAGTAGCGCTATGCATCCTTTAAAGTTTATAATCTATTTTATTTGAACCGTTCATTCAATCATCTTGCGGTCAACGTCTTGCGTCAAATATTTAATTCATATCGAAAAACCAACTTTTGTTGTTGAAGAATCTAGAAAAAAATTAAGAACTGAAAAGGTCGTATTTTCGAAAATTATTCGAGTATGATAAAATTAAATCGCAAATACCTCGAGAACAGATGCTCTCACGAAGGGGCCTGGAATGTTTCAAGTTTCTTCAAGAATCAGATTATATCATCATAATGCGAATTTTCTCGCCAACAATAAAATTTTGAGAAATGGGCCGAACGTTGATGTTTTAAGAACTTTTTTTCCTGACATTTCTCTAACCTGAAATTTTCGTAGATTTGTCTAATAACTGAAGTTCAAGAACAATTAAAAAACCCGCATTAATCCGCCGATGGTGAGACTGAACCCTTCTTACATTTCACCAGAATTACAAACTCAAATGTGGGCAATATTGTACTGGATACATATTTTCATCAGAAATTCCAAGAAGATTCAGAAACATTCAATATGCCATACATTCAGTTGATAAAATGAACTATTTGTCAATCCTGAACGTATTTTTCAGGATTGAATAAAAATTAAAATATTATAATTAATAGTCTTTAATGACCTGTGTATGTTAGTTATATAAAAGGGGAAATTACATAAATATTAGAAATTTTATATAATCAGTCCATAAAATGAAATATTACACAATCCTAAACGTCAATTTTGATTATCGATATGGATTCAAGATGCTTAATAAGTACATATTCGTTGAAAATAGTAAATGGAGACTTTGTGTAATTTTTCGAATATACTCGTTGCAGTTGAAAACCAGCCACTCGAGCCAATCGATGCTGCTCTAATTCTATACAGTAGCATAGTGTGGCTAGTCCGCTGTATGTGCTATACAACGCTCCAGATACGACACAATAGAATGCAAGCGGCATCGATTGGTGTGATTGGTCTTGTTCGGTTTTGCACTGCAACGAGTATATTGTCATCTCACAATTATGTGCTCTCAGGTATTGTTTTGGTCATATCTCCATGAAGAATTATCCAATCATAATGAAATTTTGACCAGTTATTTGGAGATATCATAGCTTTGATTTGGCACCAACAAAACTAAAATCGGTACACAAATAGCTCAGTATGTAATCGGAGACTAAACTGTTTGATTACTATTATAATAGGCCTTCAAGTACTGTTTCGTTCATATCTTCGTAACGAAATGTCCGAATGAAAAAAATCAATAGCGTTCTATGGGAATGTTGTAGCTTCCATTTGCCGTCAACAGAACTGAAATCGGTTCACAGATGGCTGAGAAACCGATGTGACATTATTTGTAACGCACACACACACATCACACACACACACACACACACACACACACACACACACACACACACACACATACACACACATACACACAAGACATGTGCTCAGTTCGTCGAGCTGAGTCGAATGGTATATGACACTCGGCCCTGTGGGCCTCGGATAAAAAGTCGAGTTTTCAAGCGATCTTAATACCATTCTATTGATGTAAGAAGGGTAAAAACAAAAAATCGTTTTTTGAAACACATACATTTGCATGGTTATTGTCGATTTTTTTTCAGAAGTTTTTTTTTCTCAGTGTATATTTATTTCACAACCCTCACACATAGGGTCTTGTTCTTAGGCAGTTTTTTTTACAACCAAAGGTTTTCGAGCTTCACATTATTAATTGAAGTGCTATGCTTACGCCATTTTTTAAATCTGACTCTTGAGTCACACAAATCTATGTTAGCGTGGAAAATGATCATTCTCTTAAACCAAACGCGTACGCAAAGTTTCATTCAAATATAAAAATATCGAAAATAATTTCCACTTTAATACCACTTTAATCAACTATAAACAAGAGTAAGATGTAGAAGGAGATGTTCCGTCAGAGTGCGGCAGGTAGGAAAATTTAATGGATGTTTTTTGAAAATTGAAACGAAAGAGAGCATGTATCCAATGGTACTCGAACCATGGACGTCAATCTTTGCCTAACATCCCACTGCGGGGTAGGTTGTAGTAACGGAACAAGTCCGCCACTTCAACAGGCAAAAATTGACGCATGGAAAGATGCTCATGTACCACTGTGACGGAACTTTCGCTTCACATCTTTCATTCTAGCCAAAAACATTAATGTTCACTCCTGGTGCCTCATGGTGATGAGCGAACATCTCCTTCTTCATCATAAAGGGTGATACGGTCAAAATTTGGTCAAGTGAAAACGCGTGTAAATCGGTGAAATCGTTTATTTAAAAAATCAAATTAAATTTCTTTTTCAAGTTCAATTAGTATAAAATTCAGGAAAAATATTCAGTTAGGCTTCCGCTTGTCCAAATCCGAATTGCCGGGCCTTACGCTTGACCCCTGCCATCAGATTTTGTACAGCCACCTTGTCCACCTTCTTCGCCGCAGAAAGCCAGTTTGCCTTGAACTGCTGCTCGTCCTTAGCAGTTTTTTTGGTCTTCTTTAGGTTCCGCTTGACAATAGCCCAGTATTTCTCAATTGGGCGGAGCTCTGGCGTGTTGGGAGGGTTCTTGTCCTTGGGAACCACCTGCACGTTGTTGGCGGCGTACCACTCCATGGCCTTTTTACCGTAATGGCAAGATGCCAAATCCGGCCAAAACAGTACGGAACAACCGTGTTTCTTCAGGAAAGGCAGCAGACGTTTATTCAAACACTCTTTCACGTAAATTTCTTGGTTGACAGTCCCGGAAGCTATGAAAATGCTGCTTTTCAAGCCACAGGTACAGATGGCTTGCCAAACCAGATATTTCTTTGCGAACTTTGACAGTTTCGTGTGCTTGAAAATATCTGCTACCTTTCCCCTTCCTTTTGCCGTATAAAACTCCTGTCCCGGAAGCTGCTTGTAGTCGGCTTTGACGTAGGTTTCGTCGTCCATTACCACGCAGTCAAACTTCGTCAGCATCGTCGTGTACAGCCTCCGGGATCGCGCTTTGGCCGTCGTATTTTGTTTATCATCGCGATTTGGAGTCACTACCTTCTTGTAAGTCGATAGTCCGGCTCGTTTTTGGCTCGATGCACGGTTGTAGACGATACACCCAGCTTATTTGCGGCATCTCGGAGAGATAGGTTAGGGTTTCGCTTGAAACTACCGGCAACTCTCTTTGTCGTCTCAGCGGCTTCCGGTTTTCGATTTCCCCCGATCCAGACTTCCTGGCTGTCGACAAACGTTCCCCAAACACTTTAATTACATTTGTAACGGTTGATTTGGCAACTTTTAGCGATTTTGCCAACTTTGCGTGCGAGTAGCTCGGATTTTCGCGATGCGCGAGCAAAATTTGATACGCTGCTCTTCTTGATTGACGGCATTTTGACAACTGAAGAGTGAATTCCAAAATCAAAAATAGGAGCAACATTCTACACACACACACCTTCAAAATGAGGGGTGTTCAGGTTTTTTAAATGCAAAATTGAAAGAAATACGTCAAGTTGATATTGACCAAATTTTGACCGTATCGCCCTTTAATCGTTACTCCTCGCACGGAGAATAAATAACATAACAATTAATGAAGAGTAAGATGTTTTGGCTTATCACTTCGGTTTCTTCTTCCTGAATACAATCTGCAGAAATACCCCAACGCTGATTATTAGATGCGTAATTTGGTCATCATATTAGACGTGATCGTTAGAAACTGTTAGCTCGGCTGTAAGTGATTTACTCTTCAAAAAAATCAACAGGTAACAGCAACAGTAGAGGACATATATTTAGTCAAATGATTACGACTTTGCTGTATAATAACGGCTGAGGAATCACGATGGATCTGTTCCAATATAAGCTAAAACCGGCTGAACAATTGGACAAAAAGGCAAGCTATCCAACAAGAGGATGCCCCAATGGGCGGGGAGAAGAGCCCGCTCTCTATTCACAAGCTGTTAGCAATGGAGAGTTGGCATTCCCACTCTCCCCATCCAGAATGCTTCAATCGGGTGCCCTGATGGTCCCTCCCATTCTCATGAAATATTGATATAATAGTGTATATATTTATGTGAATGAAAAATACTACAAGCATTCCTATCTATTATATTTGATGCATCAATGTTGTTAAGTGTTAATGTTAGAATTCTGTGGGTCCACGCTTCTGCACGTTTTCGTTCGTTTTCAGCGATAGCAGCAATTCACCAAAGAACGTGATATGAGGTATCCTGAAAAAGTTTTTTGAATCTTTTGAAATATATAAACTAACATTTATACTTTTTAATTAACTGTTTCCATGGGTACTGCGTGATGTTGATTTTATAACAGCAATCCACTTTTATTTTTGCTGACCCAATAGCTATTACATTTGAGTTGAGAGTCCCTCCTCAAACAGGGAAGATTCAATTGAAAAGGAATTAAGAACAAATGAACACAAAAAACAATAAGTTATGTTTGAATAATCCATGAAGGAAAATCAATAAAACAATATCATCAAATATAAGGACATGACAAGTAATGGCACAGTAATGCCAAAAACTGAACTGTAAAATCAGATAATAGCCAAATGGCACACAGCGTTGCACAAATCAGATCAGTTCATATTTAGTAAAATGTCCATTAGCAAACCGGAAATGAAAAATACAGTCAGTAATACGTGCAAAAGCCTACCACAGATTCCGTTGCATCCTCTTGTATCAAAGGCATTAGATATTTCTAAAGCATAAAAGGAGAAAAAAGGATGAAAATAATAATTGGACATATAAGATGTAATAATAAAAGGTATACATAGCCTATAAGATAAAAATTATAAAATTATTTGATTGTTAGTTTATAAATCACGAACACACAAGTAATAATAAAAATGGTAATGATGATGGAAAAGATGAATGGTAATGGTAATGAATAAACAATGTCATATAAGATAACTTCACTATATAGTGATATGATAAAATGAGCTGAAAATTACATGTGTGGCGACTGCAGTTTAGTTGCAATTGTAGACAAACTTGCGCATCCATTTTGAACCAGAAAACTTAAACACTCATGAGAAAAAAATGAACTTTAAATGCTATTTTTTTTACAATGATGACCTGGAAGACCTGAAAGATATGAAAATGGTAAATTATGATATGATTTACAGGTCACACCTCATCACTTCGCTATTGTCAGATTGACAACATTGGCCAGGCTACGCCAACCAGCGTCTCCATGTTTCAGCTGGAAGTCTTTTGTGATCATATGATTCGTGGAGGCATGAGGTAGGAACTTGTGAGGACCAGAGGTCGGTCGCACCCTCCTTAGAAGTTGTCAACTCACCATTTGAAGCCCTAATTTTCTCCGCAACAATGGTCTATAAAAACAACTCTGAAAGAAAATAAGAAGATAGTGAATATGACAAAGTAGAACAAATTAAATGAAGTGAAGTAGATAAAGAAGAATTAGAAGTAGAAAAATATGAAGAAGAGATGAAAAAATTAGAAATTACAACTACACCCAAGTAACAATTTCATTTCTATTCCAGCCGTATAGTAGTCTTCCCGGCTTTGTTGATGAAACTACATTCAAAACTGTTTTGTCCACCAACACCTCTTCTATGCATCTTTAAAGCCAAAATGTGTACAAAGTGGCCCACTCTATAGACGGTTGTGAAAACAAATTCATAAAACCTTTTTAAGAGCATAAAGATTTTGAAAATGTTCTAGTGAAAGGTGTTATGATGAGAACCATCATAAAACCTATTGGTTGCCATCAAAACCAGCATAGGGCCGAAAGGCCACAGCTGTCAAACTTCACGGCGATATCTTGGTTTGTTTTTGTTGTTCTGCTTTGTTCGATTCTCTGCTCTTCTGATTCATTCAACAGTAAATAATGGCTGAGAAAAAAGTGTTGCGGGAAATTAGGTTTGATAGCAAAATATCCAAAAATAATTAGTTTTTTTTATAGCGTATCATGTTCCAAATCGTATGCGCATTTAATTATGGTGAATATTGGCACGATAAGAGCTGAAAACTAATGCGCCTCAGAAATTATGCGAGCTTACAACAACAAAAACAAAATTGAAAAAAATATATTCGATTAAATAATCATGAAACTCCTGAAAATTGATGGAGTTCAATAAGCTTATCTAAACGAATACCGAAGTTTGTCTCAGATCTACAGTTCAATTGTATTTCATTTAAAATTTGGTGAATTTATTTTTCCACATTTCAATTATTTCATATATTATTTCAAAATGGCGATTGCAAGAAATCACAGTTTTGCCAAAAAGCCAATTTATCTTAGCAATGGCTACTATAAGACTATCTGGTCGCTTGGTAGCTTTCCTCAATGCCAATTAGCCGTTTTATGCATTTATTGGAGGCAAAATGGTTTTAAAATGCTTTTTCAATTGACCATAATAAGATAATATGAATAAGTCCTGCATAGGCATTTCAAAACAGAATTTTATGAGTTTATAAAGTCAAAATAAAACCTTTGATAGGAGTAGAAGGAATCTTAGAAGTCAAGGTTTTAAGATCGTTGTAAAGAAGTTGTGTAGGTTCTTAAAAACCTGACTAAAATTTGAAACCTATTGGCATCTCTTGCTGCCATAATAAAACCAAATTGATTTCTAGTGGCTTTCATAAAACTTCAATAAAACTTAATAAAGCTGGATGGTTTTGGCAATGTTACTTGGGCAACCACTCTGTATCTAAAAACTCCGCTTTTTCCACCACGAATTAATACGAATGAGTTAAGTATCGTAAATAAACAAACACAGTAACAAACAATATATATCGGCTATATAAAGTGACTCTTTGTATTCAAACATATTCAATGAAGGTTTTGGAAGGTCAACAGTCATTATTTTATAATTTCTTATACTTTATTTTTCTGATCCTTTAGGTCACCTAAACTTCCTGTGTTCAGAACTTAAGATTAACAGTTGTAAGGCAACTTAACAGAACTTAAGATTAACAGTCATTTCAAGGCAATACAAAGTTGCAATAAATATTCAAACATATTGTTTCAATATTCATAAAGGTCAACAAATATTATTGACCAATATAACATATACTGAGCCACTTTAACTATCCTAGAGCTCAGAACATAGGACCTATAGTTGCAACAAATAGGTCACAACAAATTGGTTTTCTGGACAAAGCAAAGTTACGCTGAGTACTGAAACAAATTCATTGAATATCTTGAAAGACTAACAGACATTATGAGATAATTTTCTTGTTTACCCAAACTATCCTGGAAATCAAAACTAAATATGTAACGGTTATAACTGATGCTTTCTGGACCAAACAAAGTAACAATATGTGTTTGACCTATATAAGTGAGTCTCCTGGAAGAAACAGATTTAAAGAGGTAACTTGGGATGTTCCAAGTCACCAGGCTCTAGGCCCTTCAGTTTAGAAGTTAGGATGGCACTATTTTTGTATAAAATTTACATGTCAGGTATCTTCGGCATTTTGATAGTTGGCAACTTACACTATATGAATCTATATTTGATTTGATTTTGGGACATAATATCAAGATGTTAGGGATCTGGAAATGTAAATTTGAGATTTTTCGTACTAATTCCCATACAAACTTTAAATAGCGTGTGCAAAGCCAAATTAAAACCAAATGTGTTCAAATTTGTGGGGGACTATCAGGACCCAAATTGGCGTCGATTAAGCTTAGGCGAGCAAACATTTCGAAATTTGCATCAGCCTAATATATACGGCAGATGGCGAAGGTTTTCTTTGAGAGGATAGTGGATAGGATGGATAGTGCATTATGCATTTGCCCAATGAAATCCTTGAACTGCATCTTCCCGAGACCATGAAAACCTTAAAAAACTAAAAGAATCCATGTTTTCATTATCAATGATGCAGTAAAGGAGATGTTTCCCTAGTTTTTTAAGTGTATGTTTAATAAACTTCATTAATGTTTTTAATTGATGAAATGGACCCGCGGTTCAAAAGTTATAGTTTTTTGAAAACAACCATTTCTAGAAAAAAAGGTTAATTTTTTAAACCACCTTAACGCAGAAACGGCCAACTTAATAAAAAAAATCAAAAATATCAGTCAAATATTTTTTGATTAAGAGCAAAACAAATATACCCTCTCGTGGGTAAAATTTTACACCTTGTCGACGGTGAGAGGGCTTATCTCATGATATACCCATGGATTGGAGACCAAAAATACCAGTAGTGAAAGTATCACATATTCTAGTCATTTTTTCACTGCCACGTCGTAGAACGTTCAAATAAAGGCACTAACATCAGGTGTGATACTGGTAGGTTGGGCCGCAAATCACTCTTAGATTTCTTACTTTCAATTTTAGAAAAACGACTTGAAGTCCAATTTTCATTTTCGTGGTAACTTATGTTATTGTTTATCGATTTGTTTTATGAAATGAATAACGAAAATACCTGGTTGGCTAAAGGTATAATAAGTCAAAGCAGTTGCAACATCTTCGAAGAGGGTGAATGCTTTGATCGAGGGAATTATCTGACTGTTCGATGTGAAACACATAGTCACAGAAATGTGTTACTTACGACAGACGATGACAGGCACGTATAAAAGAAATAGGACGCGGAGGGACCGCTAAGAAAACACCATTTGAAGCAGTAGAATGAACCTTTCTATGTGGTTTATATCAGTACCAGTGTTTGGTGGAAATTACAATATCCTTGGGTTATTGTTTTCTAGTTACCTTCTTGATTGCAAAGTTCAATGAGTTCAAACACGGCAAATCAACTCAGCCGCTCTAATTTAAAGTTTGTTTCTGGTTGTAATGCGAGGAGATGAGATTGTATCCTTCATACCACACAATTAATATATAGAATTTTTCCATTCTTTTTCCATAAATAAAAATAAGTCCGCAAGATTGAAGGTAGACCCGTTCTTTTCGAAGTTTTAAACTAGGCTTACTCAAAATATTTAACGTTTGAGATAACAACTAGTTCCCTAGCTGTAGAGTAGGCTGTAATATAGGGTTCAGACAAGCATCTATTTTTTTCTTTTTTGGTTAGTTTAGAATGACTCAAACGTTTAGTCAGAGAATAAATCGGTTATTTACATACCTTTTGGAATCTAGTTACTACTGCACGTGGCCTGGAGATAATTTCAACACCGGGGGATTTATTTTTAGGTATTAATTGGAGCTTCTATTTTACGACTGCATAACAAAACATCATCGCGAGAAAATTGAAACTGAAATTATAAAAAAATACAACGGTGCAATACTAGCTAATGCAACTAAAAGGCTCTAGTCTTGACAACCAAGCTGTCACGCAGCGCCAGCTAGATACCCTCAAAAAAAAAAGAAGAAAGAAAGTATAATGAAATTCTGAGATATCGTTTATCTCTTTTATGGAATTACTGTGGTATTGCATACACAGACATTTCATTAACTTTCTGGAGTAACGGAATGCAGCAGGAGAAACCGACAATAGACATATGTTAGTCACGGAGTAACCTAAGACATTATTTTATTTCTAGGCGATCTTTTAGAAGATAGAACATAGTTTAAACATGCAGGCTACAATCGGTTGACGAAATTAAAAAATAAACTAATCACCAACATAATTTCTTGAATAATAAAATATTATATGAAAATTACAAACATCCCAAGTAGCACATTACGAACAAAACAAGTTGTAATAACTTTATTATGACTTAGCAAGTCATATTTATGTCATCGCAACTGAATTGCTACTTGTGTGCTAAGGAGTGTATCGAATATAAGCTATCCACATACATTTGCGTTGTACGCATGTATTTGTGATGGTTTTTTATGCTCTGAATACTGCATGCTGTGCGTTTGACTGTCAGCTTTCTTTTGTTTACTTGTTTGTGCGGTTCAAATTCTGCGTTATCAAAATGTCGCGTATTGAAAAGGAAGTGAAAATTAAGGTTCTGGACACATGGCTAAGTGAGAAGGGTATTACTATGCGAAAATTGGCGAAACGGTTTGGAATTCATCATGCGAGTGTTAAAACCATCATTAATAAGTTTGGGGAACACTATTCTTTGGATGAGCTACCAGGAAGAGGCAGAAAACCCGGTTCTTCCAACCCGAAACTGGAGCAGAAAGTGGTATCTCTAATCATGAAGAACAAATCAATGTCCATACGTGATTTGACCAAAAAAGCAGGAACGAGTGTCGGAATGATCCAGCGTATCAAGAGGCGAAACCACCTGAAGACCTACAAGAAGCAGAAAATCTCGAAACAAAATGCAGAACAGAAGAAGCGAGCAGCAACAAGGGCCCGGAAATTGTATTCGCGTCTTTTGCAGCGTCCGGATGCATGCGTTTTGATGGACGATGAGACCTATGTAAAGGAGGACTCAAAAACCCTTCCAGGTCCACAATACTTTACTGCCGTCGTTGAGGAGGATGTGAGCGATGCGGACAGGTCGATTCAATTGGAGAAATTCGGTCGAAAGGTACTGGTATGGCAAGCAATATGTTCCTGTGGTTTGAAGTCATCCATTTTTTACACTACCGGAACTATAAATGCGGAAATCTATCGACCTGGCTGGATTTAGCGTCGGCTCAATATGCCA
Organism: Aedes japonicus; assembly: GCA_034211315.2. Taxonomy (NCBI): domain Eukaryota; kingdom Metazoa; phylum Arthropoda; class Insecta; order Diptera; family Culicidae; genus Aedes; species Aedes japonicus. The sequence continues at coordinate 23,656 of JASCZW010008749.1, read as the reverse complement.
AAACCACTCTCAATTGGCTTGCGGAAAAGGGTATAGATTTTGTTGAGAAAAATATCAATCCACCAAATTGCCCTCAGCTTCGACCCATCGAACGTTACTGGGCAATCGTGAAGAGGGTCTTCAAGAAGACTGGTAAGGCAGCTGGAAACATGCAGGAGTTCAAAAAAAATTTGGGCTCGGGCGTCCAAAAAATGCGATGCAACACTTGTCCGGAACTTGATGAAGAGCATTCGATCCAAAGTTCGGAAATTCGTGAAGGAATAACTTAAATTTCACCCGGTCTTCATTATGTTCAAGTTTAACCTCGTACAATAAAGGATCAATTTTTTGTATGAATAAAATATCGGTTTTCAACATAATTTGAAAGAAGGTTTGTGGATAGCTTATTTTCGATACACTCCTTACTCGGGATCGCTTGCTTATCCTATGGCTACCCTTCCGTACTAACACAATTCCACCTTTCCCGTGACACTTATGATGACTCGTGGAGTTTTGCACATCTTTCTTAAGTAAGTGTTAAACTAACATTCCTTTCTTATCCCCACCAGTTGCAAGTACGTGGCCAGGAAAGCTCTGGCCTGTTGGAAGAGATTGTTTACAAATCACTATCTAACAGCAACCGATAAAGGAGCGGCTTCATCCATCTTCAGAGCTTGTACCACCTACGCTATTTTGCGACCTGGTTTATGCTATGCTATGCTATGCTATAATTCGTCGCTTATTTAAGAGCAGTTACTGATAACAAAATTAAACACTCTTTATCTCATTAAGCTTACGAATCTAAAAAAACGAGGTCATGCTTTAAAGCCTAATCCAAATTCGCAATTAGTAACCAAGAATGGTATGACAAAGAAATACGGTTCCAAGCCGTTCACTTCTCACCCACATTTGCTGACCAGCGGGCGAGAAGGGGTCTGCACATACGTGTACAAGCAAACTTCAATGGTATATGATTTATCGAACCATCCTAATTCCTTAATTTTAATAAACCTACCATAAAGCGGCAATAAATCGCAGATTACAATCTCTGAACCGACGCCATCCGCACTCATTTCGCCCAAAAGCAACCCAAATGTCATATTTTTTCGGCACGATGATTCACCGGTCCCGAAAAGACTGCACCGCTCATTACACCACACTGACCGTACCGGACGAAGATGATTCCTGCCAGGTTCCACAAGAAATTCAAAATCGAGAACATCATCCAAGCAAGATCTTTATCACTTCCCGCAAAATGCCGAGAGTCATAATATTTGGTACGGTCGCTCGTACGATTTCTATTGGTCGGTTTTGGCAGTGGGCAATGTATCATTTTGGCTTTGTCTCCCCCGACATACATACTTGTTGCTTTGGTAAAATTACAATACGCTCATTATTTCATGTCCTATGGCAAAGATGGTCTTCCCTCCCAGCAGACCAAAGCTGATATTTTAATTTAATTTATTTATGTATGGGTGAAGGTTCAATTGCTCAACCTGTACCTGAAGCGGGAGTTGAAAAAAAAATGAAAATGGATGGGAAGAACAATTGACGAGCCAATCAGAGTAGGCCACTTGAAGCCAGATGCTTTATTTTGTTAGGCAAATTGGACAGGTGTTCAAGAAATGGGGGATGTTTTGGGCTTGCTGCTTTGAAGATTGACGCCATTATGTTTGCGAAATTACGTATGCAGCCTTTGTTTTGGGTATTCGGGCAATAATAGTTCAGTTGCTTAATTTCAAGGAAACTTGTGACTGTTTTACATCTTGAAGTAAGGGTCTTGTTGAATTTTGAGATGGATAGAAATCAATGACAAAAGTCTCCCATTTCTTTGAACAAACATTATCTGCTTATCAATTAACAAAATTGCTTTATATAGACTGGGAAACCACCTTTTCGTGCGTCATTAAACAGCAATCAAATATGCGACGGGTCATTTTGAGAGCGCACGAGAGCTCCTGCAGGACTGAGCCAATTATCTCAAAACGATGAAACGGAAAGCTAATGACTCAATTTGTTGCCTTAACAGTCACCGGTAGGTCGTTCCCCGAGCTATGGAAGCTCTGTTGTTTTTTTTTTGCAGTCATGTGTAATGTGACTTTTGCATCAATTTCAAGTTTATTTTCAGCCGTCGAAAGTGGCCGTTAAAGTGGCTGAAATTGTAGAATGAATTCTTCCGGCGTTCGTGCGGATGAACTTCCCAGCAAGAAGGAACCATTGATTTCTCGGGTCAAGAACGAGAACTGGCAACTTGGCATGGAACGTAAGACGATCATAATATCCATTGTACAATTTGACTCAAGGCAGAAAATTTCATATTCATTATTTGGGATTTTTGTGGGTTCTGCTGTTTGCTGCGCACCTTTTTACTGCCAACGGTCGGTCTCTCCTCGGAAGATGATAGGCTGCATCACAAATACACACTCCTCACGTAGGTACTTTCGTATTTCGGCAATCATATTTCAGAAAGGTGCAGGCGCATGACCTCCTAGTATGGTCCGGCCAGCAAGCGATGCGAAAGTTGCCCGGGACAAGGTGGGCGGCCCCCGGGGGTTTGGCCAGTTGGAGAACAATGTTTCAATTGTTTTTCCCGAAGTTTAATTGAGGTCATTGATGTCTGCTTCGAAGAGGTGGTTTTTGTTGCGCTTTTGTTCGATGATTTATTCTACGAGGGGCTGGGTCGTTGAGTGACCGCATGTAAGAAGGTGTGATTCGGAACAGGTTCGGCATGCCTTCAACAATCGATGCCGCTATGTGATCTCGGGATCATGTTCCCATCGATTGTTCACGGGTCATTTGAAATCTTGAAGCAGAGTCTAGAAACTGTCCGATTTCAAAGCAGCAACAGATGAAGATGTTGAAGCTGGTGGCGGCTCACGAGCAATTTAAAAAATTATCATCGCCTATTCACTCCGGAACAAGCGAGAGGCCGACTCCGGGTGCCAACCAGTTGATGACAGTTCTTACCACATACGTGTTTTTTTTTTCTCTGCTCATTCTGAAGATCTCGCTGCGGTTCATGTTGTCACACTATAATGAGCAAGCACGTTTAACTATCTATTACGAAAAATACAGCACCGTTTGTCAAACGATCCGCGAGATGGCAAGTCCGTTCGAAATGAGCAGACAGAATGAGCCGTCAACAAATTAAGGACTAATTATTTATGACATGTTTAGGACGACAAGCACATGTTCCGTTCCGTTCTGAGACGATGGGAGTCGCTGTCGTCGTTTTGGGTGATGATATGTGCGAGGGTTTCTGGCGGCGAGAGTTATTATTCCGAAGATTGTGGATGAAAAATTTCCAAACTGCTCCGTTCGTTGGAGAGGCCAACTTTGAATATTCTATTTATATTGCTGTGGATTCGCTGTTTGTTTACGACAGTTGTGATTTATTGTTCCGATGCTGGTAGTTATATTTCGCGGTCGCTTCCAGTTGGTGTGTATCTTAGATGTATAAATCAAGTGATCTTGAAATTGGATTTCCTCAAAATGTTTTGGTTTACATGAGTGTGGAGTATTTTTATCGGTTTTTTTGCATTTACATAACATGATTAACAATAAATTGATGTTTAGTGGGTTGATTTATTTGCTATCCAATTCTTCATAATTGCTAATTTAAACATTTGCAACTGATCTTGAACTTTAAAAGGTCTAAAATCAAAACAAAGAAACGAATTGCAGTTGACGATTCAGGAGCCTACACTCAAAAAAATATTCACATAATCAGTGGAAAATATCCACTGAAGAAATTCACTTAACTTATGTGTTCAGTGAAAAGTAAATTATTAGTCAAGTGCAATTTCTTTATCTATGTCGTATTCATGTAAAAGTCACTTGTTTGAGTATCGGAAAATATCTGCATGTGTTTCCAGTAGTAGCTAAGTGAAATATTTTTTCAGTGTAAGGATAGTATCGAAAATGGCCTGACCACGTCAGGGGCCTAGCAACCGTATGCTATTTACTAGCGTTTGACAGTATGCCACATACCACAGGGGCCTTATTTGAATAAGACCCGTCTGACGTTTGTTACTACGGGTTTTTATTAATTATTTATTAGTTTATTTATTTATTTATTTGTCGTCAATCAAAGTAGACCAATTTTATTACATGATATACTTAATGTCTATTTATCCATACCAGGTTACCTGGGTAAACTTCTAAAGAAAACTTTTTTAAGAGTGTTTTTGTTCATTGTTACATCAATTGTTTCGCAATATTTGTTATAACAGTACATCGTTCTATTTAGTGGCCCAATGTTGGCATAATTAGTTCTGTGATTGTTAATATAAAACAAATGTCTATTTCTAAGAATACGAGTGGTAGTATAATAATTTAGGTTTTCCAATACATCTGTATTACACTCTTTGTGCAATAACATCGTTTATAGGAGCTATCATTGCAAACTCTCTTCGTTTTTTAAGCTCGTCTAAATTTATCAACATGCATTGTGACTCATAGGGTGGTAGCGGTAGAGTCGTCCAACCTAATCTAACGTAGAGCAAAACAATAAAAGCTGTTTTTGGACTGATTTAATACCGGTTTCCATGAGTATCTTGATGTGGAGCTAAACTATACTAATATTCAAGAAGGGTCTCACATGTGCGATGTACAACGTTTTGATTGTGTGTGGATGTTTAAAGTGAATGCTAAATCTTTTAATAAACCCTAGCAAGTTGTTTGCCTTATGTATAATGTTATTATAGTGATCAACAAATGTTAATTTTGAGTCATGTATAATACCTAAGTCTCTAACTTCACTGCATCTTAAAAACAAACAATTTTATTATGTTTCGATGTTAGAGATCATGGCTACAGGAAAATGGCTGCCCGTTAGGTCCCTGGGCCACGCATATGACGCACACACACAAACACTCGTAAGACTACCGGTCTGAGCCTACCAACCCCCGAGCATCTTGACAGATGAGCTTAGTTTCACGCAATAACGTCTATATAAGGTATAGGGCAACGCACTGCTTGCTTGGATTGGAAGCAAAAATAATGCAAACATTGCTGAGCCGACGAGTGATGACGTAACACTATTGAACTCTCTTTTGGCGGGCATAGGTTCAGATAAAACAAATCGGTTCAAACGTTTATTATGAATGCTGAATTGTGGAAATAATCATGATACAAAGGCCAATTATTGAGCAGAAGCATTTCCTCCCGATAACATGGATCATTTATGAGTGAATTTAACTGAGGTAATTGAATTTTTCGCCACACAAACTTTCAAACGCTGAGACTTGACAATCGAGTAGCGATATAGAGCCAACTTTCCATCATCGGTAGACTGGAATCGGATAGAAAAACTAAGTTTTATAGCGCATACAATAATCAATCACGGAGCAAACGAATCAAAATAAATAGTATGACGTAGCACTTTGCGAGCTTTTGTGTAGCGTGCAAAAGGAGTGCAGTGGTATTAGTGTCATGAGCGAATTTGGCTCATTTCACTAATATTGTTGTGGCTACTGCGCCAGACCTTATATAGACGTCATTGAGTTGCACGTACCAATCTACATATTGTAGATGTCGCTACCGTGCATAAACAAAAGGGCCATCCATTCTCAATACTATCGCTTTTTAGCTTTTGAATACGTTTTTTTTGTTTCCTTATGTGTGGATGTAAAATACAGTGCAAGAACAATTTTTCATAGTGGCGTAATGTTGATGTGGCTTTCTTTCCATTAATTTGAATTCAATTATATCGAATATAAATTATTATTACTTGAGAATGGGAATGAGGGAAAGTGAAAAGAGAGAGAGAGAGAGGGGGGGTGGGAGAGAAACGGTAGATAAAAAATGCTGAAAGATTATTTTCATTTACACGTTACACGTCTCTTAGCACCAAGCTTAAATCTTGATGAAGCATATAAACTAGTTCATTTATTTGCACACATCGATGAAAAAATAAGCCAATCCATCATATTGTGATTGAAAGAGAAACAAGAGCAATCTCTAATGCTACTATTGTATAGATCGACGGCGTCATCAATGCAGTTTTGACAGTTCAGGGAGATTGTTTACGCGGACTTAGAATGTTTCCGGTAAGACCAGTTTAAGATTGTGTGCTCTGAACTTATATCGATTGAAGTTAAATTGACGAAAAACAGAAACCAGTACTTATTTTTCTTTTTTATTTATTTATTTTCCGTCTGCTAATTCCTCACATGGTGACAACACCACCGACGCCAGGGATACGATTTCATCACCTACACCCTACCTATTGACTCATGATTATGAGCCGGGACCAACGGCCTTTCTTCCCTTCCGAAGGAAGACGTGACCAGATTTTTTCGCCTCAGAAAAACCACCGACGTCGACTGGGATTGAACCCAGACGCACTGGGGTGCTAGTAGCAGTCACGCTTACCACTACACCGCTGACGCTGGCTATACACGTGTACTTTACATCATTTCCTGAATCTAATCGTACAGAATTCGGAAAAATACAATGAATAATTTCATTTGAGCAGTGCGAATTCTAACACCTTGTAAACAAGCTAACTGAATTGCCAAAAAAGTGAGGCTAACACATATCGTGCAATAGTTTATAGTGCGCCATTTAAAAGTAAAGTACACGCTTAGATGTGAATATCTAAAGATCGTTAAAGTTGGATAATTTTATTGGGCAATAGTATTGAAGGCAGATTAACGTTAAAAAAAATACAATTTAACAATTTAATCATTGGAATGGAGAATTTCTTTTTCTTAAGTCAAAAAAATGTATCAGTTAAGTATGGGAGAATCCAAGTTAAGTTTGAATAAGGTTAAACATCATTTTATGTTAAGGTTTAATAAAGAGTTTAAGGTGCGTGAATGTATTACATGTGATTGACCAAATAGATTGAACCGAGGAAGAAAGAAGACTCCGAAAGATTGTTTAAGGTACGTTCTTGGCGAAGGTCGGTTGGAGGTCAACGAAACACATTGATCGGGCAGTCTGCCGACAATCATAGTATCTAAAACTGCAATTGATAATATCCCTCCGACTATTTTTTAAACTGTTTAGAACTGGTCAATATCGTCGTTTTTGCTTCTAAAATTGGACATGAACAATTTATTTAAAGATTGGTAATAAAAATATTAAAATTTTCGCATAGAAAAATGTGGCGACCGCGTTGCTATAGTGACCATAAATTCATTCCATTTTGGGAAAATATTTACGTCCTATATTGAAAAATTAACATTACCCAAATTTCAGTAAAAAATACTGTGTATTATCGAGTTTATTTTACTGGGTATTGGGTACAGGGTATTGTTAAAAATACCCAATTTTAGGTAACATAAATACCGAGTTTTAGGTATTCCCATATATCATGTAGGCTGCCATTTTATTTACACCTTGCTAGCTTTCGGAGTGCTGAAAATTTCGGAGTGTTTTTATAAAAACGATTTTAAAATTATTTAATCTTTTGCTAAGGAAAAGTTACAGCATATCGTCAGCATTATATTCATCAAGTACGAATATGAGCTTTATTGCTTTGAAAATAACAGCCGATATAAATACGTTCAATTGATAATTTGTTCTAGGATTATTTCAAAATGACAAAACCAGTGACATACATTAATTGTTATGTTATATATTCTCCGTGCGAGGAGTGATGATTATGATGTGCCTCATGGTGATGAGCGAACATCTCCTTCTACATTAAAACCAGTGAGCCAAAATTATCGGGGTACATTGACTTTACTCTGAAGCTGTCAAGTTGTTACCGGATTGGAGACTACCTACATTCGACGCGTTCATCTGTCAACAACTTGATCAGCTCCTGAACTTCCGATAAGCAGTGATCGTTTTTGAAATGCCACGAATTGAAAAGAGTGTTAAAATTCAGGTTGTGGACACGTGGCTTCGTGAGAAGAATGTATCGATGAACAAAATAGCGAATCGTTTCGAAATTCATCACGACAGCGTAAAATCTATCATCAAGTTCGGGGAACACTACTCGTTCGATGAGCTGCCAAGAAGAAACAGAAAACCAGGTCCAGCTGGCCCAGAATTGGGTCCTTCCAAACAGATCGATGTTGATTCGTGATTAGGCCAAAAAGGCTGGTACTTCGGTCGGAATGGTGCAAAGAATCAAGAAGCGCAACAACCTGAAGATTAAAAAAAACAAAAAATTGCAAATCAAAGTACTGACTAACCCCTCCATTCTTCCCTTCCCCCCTACTGACAAATAAAATGTGAGCATCTCCAAAAATTCGTTCAAGGTGGAAAAATTTGGACAGAAGTTTGGCAGGCAATTTGTTCCTGGGGCTCCAAGTCATCGATTTTCTTTACTGAAGGTACGATTAATGACAAACATTTTCGTACTGAGTGTACAATGGATGCAAGAAAATGGAATAGATTTCGCTGAGAAAGCCATCAATCCTCCCGATTGTTCACAATTTCGTCCAACAAAATAACACCACTGGGCTAACGTCAAGCGCAACTTCAAGAATAGTGGTAAGCAATGCAAGACTATTGAAGCTTTCAAAAAGTATTGGTCTGCGGCTTCTAGAAAATGCGACAAAACTACTGTCTAATACTTTGTGTTTGGAGTTTAATCCAGGAATTCTGGAAATAAAGTTGATTGCATTATTTTTTTTTGTTTAAACTTAGAGAACAAGACTGAAATTAATGATGCAGTTGATTTTAATTTTTGTTTGTTTGTGTTTATTTCAGAGATCGAAATTCTCACTCAGCTGGGTGAAAACCATGCTCTCTTTCAAGCAGGTTGTCGATGAGCAGCGAACCGTTCACATTTTCATCTTTCAGTTTTTGCCGATAATTCATTATCCTCTTTCTTGCATATGCGAAAATATCTCTCTCCAAAATTCAACAAAAATATTTTCTCATGTACCATTTTTCACTGAAAACATGCTACCAAGATCGTAGACGAGGAGATATTCAAATATACAAATTGTTGTTTGCTCGCAATATGAAGAAAAATTGGCTTTTTATCGAATTAGGGTATGTGTCCCTTGACTCAGCCTATTATGCAACCAGCGATCACATTTTTTATTATAACTCATAAAGTTTTTAAGCTGTAAGTGAGATTCAACTAGTTAATTCTTGCAAAGATAAGTTTGATAAGACATTTGGTAGCATGTTTCACGAAAAGTTACACAACTCTTTTAATAAAGTCAGAAACATTCGATTGATATGGATTTAATGTCGGTCTATAGGCACCAAATTGGGTTTAATCATGAATGCAACTTCGTCCCATTCGATAGATCTGTTAATAAATGTTGTCTATGTACGATTTTTTTTTCTGATTTTCTAATTCAAAGCGTTGTCAGCTGTATTCTCTCTACCCAACAAACAATTTTACAAATCAAACTAAAGTAAAACTGCCTCGAAGCACTTAAGTAATATTCATATATGATTTATCAGCCACTCAATAATGAAAACATGATAATTCACTACACAATGATTTTGTTCCTTCAGTTTGTGTTTAGATGAGCCACTTGAATATAAACATCCACATATTCATGCATTTCCCACTTGAAATATATCAATAACAACGTTTTACCACGTTATTGATACAACAGAATATAGTTGGGAACATATAAAAAAATATGTCCCCAACATTGGGTCTACGATTTTCTTGTAAAATCATTGTTATTTTAGCTATGTGACTTGGAAGTTTGTAACGTGTAACTATTCTCTGCACATCCAGACTGCATTACTTGCTATATCGATTCAATTAAGCCAAATTTAGATCACTTGAAGATCGTATAGATCATCTGTTCAGCTTAACCAGTGAAATCATGATGCCCCAAAAGTTCAAGAATACGAATATTACGCAGAAGTGAACAGCTATAAATTGATTTATATTGTCTCAATTACTTCGTATTACATCGGTCATCCTAATAGCAACATGGTTTTGTTGATTATCGCTAAATTAATAACATATTTGGTACATAGGCCGAATGAAGGAGCTAGGCTAACATTACATCCCGTTACCCTATAATGTCAAAAACAAGCATGAAGACTGGTGCATTTTCAGGTGTCAAAAAGTAAGTGAAAATAATTATCGGCACCTATGATTCACTGAAAAAGAAACGATTTATCAGCTACTCATGCTCTCCGAAAATTATAAATCGCCGTAGCTTTTCTCACGAAAACTGCTGTGAGCGTATAATAGTCTCTCGCATCTCACATTCTCATCAGTTTCTCCAAGCGGGTGAAAAAGGACGTTTCTCTTCTCAAGTAGGCGAAAATTTCGGTCTCTGCTGCTGAATATGTGACGCTCTGAAACTAATCTTGAGTAAATTGGAAACCGAAGCAAAGAAAAAAATAACTTTGCAAAGGGTACACTGAGATAAAGAATTGGTAAAGGAAAACATATTCTGGTTAAATTTAACAGGAATTTCAAGTTGAATTGGGCAGAAACATCATATTAGTTAGTTTGATTTGACTGCCAACGGTCGGTGGTTTAACCGAACTAAATAAAAATAATCTGTTCGTTAGTGTTAATCTCGCTCTTTCTCTCTCTCTCTCTCTCTCTCTCTGTCTCTCTCTCAAATTTGCAAGAGTTTTAATAAGTCAATATAAACAACTTATACAAATCAGCGCGTTTGAGCGAAGGCGTTTAGAGAGACTCCTTGACATGGTACATATTGACATTTTTATCGCAGAGAAGACCTCTCCGCTATAGGTGAGTGGTGTTCACATGTTCTTCGCAACACTGAACCTTAGCCAAAGCAACGGTTGCTGGAGAACTACAAATCTACAAAGCAAGCACTTGAATATCATAATCGTGGTAGAGACGAGCCTAAGTATAGTCCTATTTTAGTCGCTGACAACAAAGGAAGAGTCCTTGTTGACGAGAGAGGCAGGGATAAGGATAATGTAAAACGGATGTAAAACGGATATAACGGCATTTCAGCAAAAACCTTAAAGACGAAATGATTTTTGGGCTGTGCTTTTCGCAGTTAGCCAGGTTCAAAGACATCCCTCTTCAATCAAAAGAAACAGCGAGATTGATAATCTCAGATCAGCTGTTTGTACTCGCTTTGGCAGCCGCCGTCTGAAACAATAGAAAAGGGGACGCTACGTGATGCAAATAACCATAAAATTTTGCTATTTTTATTTCTTTTTGTATCCTAATACCCTTTAACACCCCAAAATTACTAACAATGTAGATTAGGAACGATAACTTAAATAAATTTTCCTCTTTCTTTTTTTTTATAAAGTAACAACAAATTTTCGACGAGTAAAGACGACACTATATACCTACCCTTAATCCTAATATTCCTTTTAATCCCAATGTACTCGCTCTTCTCCATCTAAATCCACAATATAACAAACAACGCAGGATCGTTGATTCTAGATAAAGGGGGTGGAAGGATCATTGCAGGATACAACAGGTTACTACAAGGTGTTTTGATCAAAATTTGGTCGACTTAAACATGACGCATTTCCTTTCATCGTGCATTACAAAATTTTGCACACCCCTCATTGTGAAGATGTATGCGTGCATTGGCGTAACTACTGGGGGTGCCTAGGGGGCCAGGCCCCCTCCAGAATTCTGTAGGCCCCCCCCCAGAATTTTTCCCTGATATATTTTTAATTTGAAATGAAACACTATTCATAATCTTGACGGAATTGTACGAAATTTGTTTCCCAGTGTAAGTTTTTTTTATACTTTACTCCCTTCAGAAATATTGTCAACGAGTAACTTTTTCTGAAGGAGTAGGGTACGTATACCCTCTTTCCCACACTTTTCACTTACTTTACTTTACCGAATAGGATGTAAAGTTTGGATATCGATAAAAACCATAGTTAACGATAATTAGATCCATGAGAATTCCGATATATCAATATCAAATCCACGTCGCTCGAAAGTTTACGTCTGTTAAAAGTTAGGTTTATTTTTTTTTGTGGTGTTCAATAACGAACGACATGATGAGCTAATTTAAGCCAGCACATAAATGGTTAAATGTAGTTTATAACTCAATAATTTATTGAGTTAGTATGATAAATATATTGAGGGTGGTTTTCATAGTATGGCAAACGGAAGCTGCCATCTTGGATTTCAAAATAATGATGGGCATCGATTCCCGGCCTATTGACATTATCCAAATTCCAAACTATTGCATAACGGTATTTAGTTTTACACTTAGTCACGGAAAAGCATTTCCCGGAATTCATTTCCTAGAGGCCATTTTCTAGAGGCCATATTTCAAAGGCCATTTTACAGAGGCCACTTCCCGGAATAAATAATTTTTCAAAACGAATCTCTGTCCTCGATTTTTCGGAAAATGTATGCTTTACTTAAATCATTTTCCAGGGGCCTTTTCCCAGAGGTCATTTTCCAGAAGCCATTGATCAGAATGACTAATTTTTGAGAGCGGATATCTGTCCTTCTTTTTCAGGAAATTGATTGTTTTCCGGGAACTATTTTTCTGATGCTATTTCTCAGACGCCATTTCCAGGAATCCTTTTCCCAGAGATCATTTCCCGGATCGAGCAATTTTTCAGAGTAAATCTTTGTTCTTCTTTTTTTTGTCCTAATTTTTTTCGGAAAATTATTGCTTTCTGTATTTTCCAGATGCTATTTCCAAAGTCCGTTTTCCTAGAGGCTGTTTTCCAGAGATAATTTTCTAGAGGTAATTTCCAGAGGAAATTTCCCAGAGGCAATTTCCAGAGGCCATTTTTCAGATATCCATTCCCGGAATGACTATTTTTTCGAGAGGTAATCGTTTCCAGAATCCATTTCACAAAGGCTAATTTGATTGCATACAGACCCAACAACATCGTTGAATAATCGTAGCTCAAACAAATTGGAGAAAGCTGAATAACTTCTCCAAATTTGTTTGTACAACGATTATTCGACACTGATGTTTGCTGGGGAGGCAGTCGCCCCACCTGCCCACGCCTATAAACCTAGATATTGTTTGAGGTACAAGAGTTTACCAGATCATACCATATTACAATAATGAGTTTTGTTTTTCAGGCGCATTTTCGAATTCACGATTTTTACGAATTTTCATAAGCAAAATAAGGAGATATAAGGAGAAGTTTATTCATTAACGTATATATTTTCAAAAATGTAGTTTTTAAAGTAAGGTAGACATATAATCAGGTAAATTTCTGTAATCATAATATTTATTGGGGTTGACATCAGTTCCACGAGTTGTCTACAAAAACTGCATAATGGGCCAGTGTGTCATCCCCAAAGGGTATTTGTAATATTCACAATACAGTATTGGTGAAATGAGAGTTATTTAAGCGTCATTTCTGGAGGATACTTCAACACTGTCAACGTAGACAGTATTTTGAACGGAGTTGTTCCAGGAAGTGTTTGAAATAATTATATAATAGTCTACTTAGACATCCCTTATTGAATTCAAAGTTGTTGAGTGCAACATTGCAGGGATGGGTACTTTGACGTGGGAAAATCTACATCTTTAATAAAATACTAAGACAAAATATATAATACTTCTAATGGTGATCACGCGGTCAAGAAATACTATTGTGACCATGGTATTCGTTCTAGTAATGGGGAATGATGGGAAAGGGTCCAGCCTTGACATAGAAGCTGTCATGCAGCTCCATCCAAGAAAAAAACTCAGTAAGTACTCTACTCATAACCCTACTAATGAAATGAAATAAACATGATTGTTCATGATATTTTATGTATTTTAATTTCCTGAATTTGGTGATAACAAAGTTTATCAAAGTTTTTGAATTTAGTAATTTTCTAGACTTTTTTGTATAATGTTATTCATTTATATAGCGGGAAATCTTGCCGCACGTTAGGCTTACTTCTATTGAAAATATTGTTAACCTGTTGAAACTATTATTTATCTATCCTTTTCAACAATTTAAAAGAAATAATATTTTGATTAAATGATGCTGCAATGCAGGACTAGTCGAAAAAAATGTTTTTAATTTTCTAAGAATCAAACCATATGAACTAAATTCGAAGGTAAATATCCGAAATATACCACTTGTAGTTCAACACTGTGTTCTCATCTGCTAAATGAATAGTAAAGACAGAGTTCCGATTATTTTTTTAAAACGCTTCTCAATTCCTTGGATATTTCATCAAAATTCTCTTCACATTTCTTATAACAGTTGCCTAACATTTATTCTAAAGATTTCTTTAAAGGATTTGATTTACAAACCAAAGGTTCTTTTTTGGCGTTATTGCGGTTTGCTATGTTGGGTTTTTGTGGGCGCAAATATTAAATACGTCTATAGTTTTTCATACAAAATTGTCATATTTGACATTTTCTATGTCAGCACTCCAATGAAGGATTGAGCTGAAATTTTGACAGTAGCTCAGAAGTAACCTGAATTTCAAACTGTGTTACTATAAACATTAAATTTTGAAACACAGTTTTCAAAATAACATCTGATCCATCATCTTAGAAAATTCTAAAAACATTTTTTTTACAGAATACAAAACTTCATATGAATGAATAATTTTTCCGAAGAATTCATTCTTGTAGCACTTTTCAATTTCAAATTATTTGAAAACTAAATTTTTGCCAAACCTTCTAACATGGCAAATCTGATGCCATTTTGAAGACTGTACTTGAAAAATTATAAATTGAACACAATTGAACAACAAAACGGTAGATGCATTTATTAATTTTGCCTATACTGTAGGTGTTTACATTCTTTTGCCAAACCTTCATAAAATTTAGAAAAATTTCCATAGGTTTTTGATGCCCTGGAATACTATGAATGCCAATCCAATTCTTAAGTTTAACCTAAAAATACCCATGGATGTTTCTTTCGAACCGCCGTGAAGTAGGTTTGTGATGAAACAATCCTCGGAATACTCCTTCAAACTGTTTGAACTCTCTTTAGAAATTTAGCTCGATATAATTTATAAATTTTCAGAGTTGTAAAAGATTCAGTATCAACTATCACAATGTTGAAGATATAAACGCGTAATCCAAAGCAATCAAAATTTTGATCTATATTTAAAATTCTCGTTGACTCAATGTTGTTCTTTGTTGTTTTGATAATTTTTTAGTTTAAACTTGTCTCTACTTAGGTTCTGGTCTATCTTCCGCCTCGGATGAGTTTAGACGCCTCAAGAGAATCGAGTAAGGTGGCTACAGTCACCTCGTATGCGTCCATTCTCCATTTGATCCACACGGAATAATACGTGGTATACATTCAACACACTTGATTCTCTTACGGGATCTCGACTCACTGAGGCGCAGAATAGACCTAATCATTCGATTGTACCTGTTCTGATTCTTCATTAAAAATAACATCTTCCAAATAATTACGCTACTTTCATCACTCTTTTTAATATTCCTATAAATGAAAAAAAATCCTCAGGCCCCCTCCAGGCCCCCTCCAGACTAATTGTCTAGCTCCGCCAATGTATGCGTGTAGCATTATGCCTCTATTTTGATTTTGAGACTAGCACTTCAGTTATGTAAATATCGTCGAAGGAAGAGAAGCAACGCATCATAATTTTGCACGTGCATGGCGAAAATCCAAACTACTCTCACGCCAAGTTGGCGAAATTGTTGAATGTGGCTAAATCAACTGTCACCAACGTATTAAAAGTGATCGGTGAACGTTTGTCGACAGCCAAGAACGCCGGGAAGTAATCGAAAGCCGGAGGCCACAGCGACGACAAAAAGAGTTGCCCGCTGTTTCGAGCAGAGCCCCAACGGCTCCGTCCGAGATGTCGCAAGGAAGCTGGGAGTGGCGCCTTCAACCGTGGATAGAGCTTAAAAATGAGCGAAACTGTAGACTTACAAGAAAGTGGTGACTCCAAAAAAAAAAAAAAAACAAAACACGTCGGCCAAAGCACGATCGCGAAAGTTGTACACGACGATGCTGACGAAGTTTGATTGAGTGGTACAGGACGATGAAACTTACGTAAAAGCAGACTTTAAATAGCTTTCTGGACAGGAATTTCATACGGCAACCGGACGGGGAAAGGTGGCAGATGTTTTCAAGCATATTACACTGTCAAAGTTCACGAAGATATATCTGGTATGGCAGGCCATCTGTGCCTGTGGCTTGAAGAGCAACGTTTACATTGTGACCGGAACCGTCAACCAGGAAATAAATCTGAGCGAGTGCCTACAAAAAACGTCTACTGCCTTTACTGAAGCGACACAACTTTTCCGTTCTATTTTGGTTGGATTTGGCCTCTTGCCATTACGGAACAAAGGCCATGGATTGGTATGTTGCATACTATGTTTAAGTGGTGCCCAATGAAAAGAACCCTCCCAAAACGCCAGAGCTCCGCCCAATTGGGCCATCGTCAAGCGGAACCTTAAGAAGACTCAAAAGGTTGTTGTGAACGAGAAACAGTTTAAGACAAACTGGCGTTCTGCGGCGAATAAAGCAGACAAGAAGGCTGTACACAATCTTATGGCAGGTGTTAAACGAAAGACCCGGCAATTCGCATACGGTAAAAAAAAGCTTAGCAGAATTTTTCTCCTGTATTCTGTATTGACTGAACTTGAAAAACGAAAAAGAATTGGACAAATTATTAAAAACTTTGATCGACTCACACACATTACTGTTTGACCAAATTTTGATCGATACACCCTTTAGTCCAGAAGGTTCGATGTTACAGAGTGGCGTGGCATAAGTTCATGTTGATTGTCAGAAATGTATTTAACTAGAAATTAGAAGAAAAATTAGTATTTCATTTCATCCAACTATGCTATTCGACAGATACGCGTAGCTACAATGTCAAATTTTCAGTGTCTCATACTAATAACTCGACTTAAGTCAAGTCGAGTTATTAGTACGAGACACTGAAGAAGTCTACACATTGTAGACGAAATACGCGTATCTGTCGAAGATAAGCAAAGGTAGTTGGAATGAAATGGAAAATACTAATTTTTCTTCTAATTTCTAGTTACAGGTATTCCACTTAACAGCTCAAACCCTTTAGGATGAAATGTATTGTTTGTTACAGCCAAGAATGAAATTACTAACGATTATTTAGAAAAGCTTCGATTCCGCAGGTAGACTGGTAATTTCTCTGTAGTTCTTCACATTTCTTTTATGTCCTTTCTGGAACACGGGGAACATATAAGATTGTTTACACACAGCGGGGAACGTCTGCTGCTCAAACGATTTGTTAATGATGTGGCCAAGAGAAGTTGCTAAGAAAGCAGCACAATGTCAAAAGATAACAAAAGACAAAAGGACACCATCAGTCCCGGGAGAAAACGAGCTTCTCAGTTTCCTAGAAGCAGCAATGGTCATGTCCGCAATGATGGAAAAAGGTGTATGCTTGACAAACAGTTCGCGTGATTCTCCAGCTGCAGATGATTCTGACTCATCTAGAAATACATTTGAAGGGATGGAAGAGCACTCCCTCTTAGAATTCACAAAACTCCAGAATCTTTTAGGATTTCTACTCAAGCCAAATAATAAACGCATAAGTTTGAAAGCCTGTTGATTAGTGAAGGAACGTTGCTTCCGAAGTAACCAATGCTTACACAGAAACAAAAGCGTTCACGGAAATGAAAACGGACCGTGAACTAGTTCACGTTTTCAGGATTTTTACCTAAAAACGTGATTTAGTTCATGATTACGTGATTCAGTTCACGATGTATTTTTGGTTGTTCTCGAATTCATGACTGCAGTTCACGGATCCGGGCACGGATTTTTTTCCGTGTAGCATTTCGCTCACGTTTCAACCTACGCAGTTCTGGGTTGCTCCATGGTGGCTTAACAGGAGACCGAGTCCTAGGGAGGTTTTCATTGAGCCATCTGCATAAGATGTCACAGAAGCGTATTGCTATATCGTCAACATTCTGTATATTGAGTAGTTCTGTCCAGTCCATATTGGACAGAAATTCAGTCAGTGAATCAAAAACAAGTCGGCGGTAGATCAATGGTCCTGCTTCACAACGTGTAGGAACAGTAGCTTACATGCGAGGAATAGGCACGGAAATGTCCAATGGTGGATGGTTAGGATCAACGGTTAGCAAAGGGACAACAGCTGTTGATACGTCGATAACATTCGCAGGAGGAAAGGACACCAGGTCAAGCACTCTATCCAGATAGTTGCGATTTTGATTAGCTTGAAACATGTTTATAAAGTCGGAACCATCGACCAGGCTAGCAGCTGCGGTAGGCAGTGGAGAAGAATTGTCATGGCGAAGCCCATCATCTACTATCGTCCAAGATAGTCATGGCTGGTTGTTATCACCACAAACCAGAACCAATTCATTGGAGAATCCTTTGTTACAAAGCTCTATTTTTCCATAATTTTCTAAATCTAATAACAAACAACTCCACACTTCATAACTGTGTTTTACACAGACACCAAAAAAAGAGGCCTATTCTAATGCTCTCACTGATCCAACGCGCACACAACCGCAGATTTTCCCCGTGAAAAATGGCGGTTTTAATTTGTTTTTAATGAATTTATGAAAATGACATCCCACTCCAGTAATTATGATGTGTGGTTTCCCATCACTCACAACTGTGTCTCATCCGGGGAAACTCAGCTGCCGGAGTTCTTCGTAAACCCTTTTAAAACTTTTCCATCAAAGCGACGACCGCAGCACAGAGGTGACGATGCCGAAAGGGGTCCATAAATAACTCAACGACACTGCTTGCTGGCTGGTTCCTGCTTTTGATGCACTCAAAGACTCAGCCCCAACTGTCAGCACGAAATGATTTCGCCCGTTTCGCCCGAAATCGCGCCCGTTGCCCAGAAAGCGGAAAATAACACGACAATCCATGGTCGGTTTTGATTTATTTGTTTATTTCTTGGAACGGGGAAAAGTGATTCTCCAAGCACGACGACTGCTAGCCATAAAAGATAATAAAAATAAAATAATAATTTTGTAATCCACTGCCAGTTGTGGGAAGTTTTTCTTCGGAATGCCCGGGTTTTTTTTTGTATACACTGAGCATTCTGTGAGGTTTCCGATCATTGAGATAAAAAATGTATCGTTTTTCTTCACATTCCATCCATCGTTCCGCATCCGAAAGAAGTGCCATCAACTTTCCTTGCTCGGTGAAAATGTGTGGAGTGGAGAGGAAGATAGATTTATAGAATCCTCATTTCGTTTCCCACCGCTTATCCTCCGGCTTATCCCATCATCGCAGTCATTCGTGTCATACGAGAGCATGTGTGTTTGATGAGCGGACTATATATCTTTGGAATCGGAAAAGTTTGGTGGAAAATCGGTTCTCCGATTCTCGAGGTTTTTGGAGGAGAAGGAAGCCTCATTTAATGAAAGTTTTTTGAAATGTGGCGGAAAAAAAATTAGTGGTGGTATTGTAATATGATGATAGTTGAGAAAATAATAGGGAAGGGGATTATAATTAATGTCTGTTGTGACGGGATGTCACCGGATTTATGAGACACGTAATGGATTGGTAATTAGGGCGATGATGGGAGGTTATGGTTTGAAATTTCCTTTCGTTCATAACAGGCACAAACAATTGAATAAAATAGACTTCCACTCTCATTGCAGTTCTTGCTTCCGGCGTTTGCCGTTTGTACTGTAATTGAATAGTATAAATAATGATAGACAGCTTGGAGCTCTCGTCAGTTAAACTTCTGCATTCTTTAGTTGGCTACCTTGTTTAAGTTCTATGAAAAATATCCCCTAAAATAAACCTACATGACGCTGGCAGGTCAAGGAGCGAAGCGATTTGTTTCATCCGTTTGGATGAATGCTGTGAGCTTCTTATAATTTGGCAAGATGTCCCTTAATCATTCACTCGTATACCTTGATAGCCCATTCTGGAAAGAATTCTGGATAATGATGGAAAAACTTTCAGCATTTTTATTGTTTATGTGATATTTGTTTCACATGCACTGTTTAAGTGGACAAGACATTGTAGGAAACATTGCACAGCGGGAAAAAATGGATCCGAAATCCCGTTAATTTAGAGCAGCGCATGGTAAGAATCCAGAAGAATAGCGTGTCTGATGAGAAGACATGCGGAAAATCGAATGGTGTTAGTCTCATTTACGGTTGACCCACATTAGAGCACTTTCTCCTACTACATGCATTCGTATCTATTATATGTACATGATCTTCATTCGATTGTTCCTGGAAATGCTGAAATGCTGGAAATGTTGTTGAATAATAAAGTGTAGTATTCTGTGGATCCGTGCTTAAACACGCTTTTGTTCGTATTCAGCGATAGCAGCAATTCACCAAAATCTTGATTTGAGGTAGGGAATGTGTCTAATATGCAACGATCGATAACATATTTTATTATATCTCATAAAGTACTTGAGCAAAAAGCGATATTTGAATAGATATATTGCACAGACGAGTTTAATAAGCCATTTGGTAGTATGTATCTTGAAAAGTTACACAACTCATCTTATTTAGTCATAAATGTTTGAAGGATTTGGATGTAATGTCGGTCTTTAAGCACTACATTGGGTCTTTCTATGGATACTACTTTATCCCATTCGATAGATTTATTATTAATTGCAGTATTCTTACGGTATTTTTTTCTGATTTCGTGATATCAGGCATTGCTCGCTGCATTTGCCTTACCTGACTCATAATTTCACAACACAAACTGAAATAAATGTACTTTGAAACATTTAACAGATTTTAACAGATAATTCATTGAATATTTGATAATAAAAACATAACAATTCACTCTACGAAGATTTTGTTACTTTGGTTTGTGTTAAGATGAGCCATTTGGAAAACATACAACCGGAACTTATACAGTGACATTGAAAATTTTAGCAATAACAACATGTTTACTTAGTTATCTAGGGATTGGGCGCACGTATTTAT
The DNA here is from genome assembly GCA_034211315.2 of Aedes japonicus. Taxonomy (NCBI): domain Eukaryota; kingdom Metazoa; phylum Arthropoda; class Insecta; order Diptera; family Culicidae; genus Aedes; species Aedes japonicus. The sequence goes on along the minus strand of JASCZW010008749.1, from coordinate 2,951 downwards.
TGTTAATCAATGTTATTTTATCTATGTGAACAGTAAGTATTTTATATACTATGTGAACATATTTTCTATACTATGTGACTATTATTTTCTGGACATATACGCTACATTATTCCATTTATCGGTTTAGCCAAATTAATATCATTCAAAGATCATGGAGATAATTTGTTCAGCTTAACCAGTGAAATCATGTTGTCTGAAAAGTTAAGAAAATCGGTAATTACACGCAGTAATAGTAAATTTGATTATTAATGTCTAAATTGCTTCTCATTAAATCGGTCCTCTTGATCGCAACATAATCTTGTGCTTATACTTGAATTAATGACATATTTTCTGGCCTAATAGTTATTGCTCCTGAGTTATGAAAACAGGAAAGATTGAATTGAAAGGGAGTTAAAGACAACTGGACTTAATAAACAATAAGTAATGTTTATCATCTATGAAGTAAAATCAATAAAACAGTGTTGCCACATATAATGATATTGTGAGCTATGATAAAGTAATGGCAAAGTTTTTACTGTAAAATCAAACACTAGCCAAATGGCACACAGCGCTGCATGAATCAGATCTTAGGTTTGATGAAGTGTTCATTTGAAAACTGGAAATGAAAAATAAATTTAGTAATAAGTGCAAAACCCTACCACAGATTCCGTTGCAGCTTATTGTATTTAAAGCACTAGATACTTCTTAATCATAAGAAGAGAAAAAAGGAACAAAATGATAATTGGACATATAAGACATCATAATTAAAATTTATATAGCCTATTAGGTAAAAATTATAAAATCATATTAATGTTAATATATAAATCACGAGAACAAGTTATGATAAGAATTGTAACGATGATGATAAAGATGAATGGTAATGGCAATGAATTAGCAATGTTAATATGATATATGATATGAACTATAGTATAATATGAACTGAAAATTACATGTATGCCGACTGCTGTTTTGTTGCAATTGTAGACAAACTTGCGCATCTATTATGAACCAAAAAAATTTGCCATGAGAAAAATTATTAATTTTAAACTATTTAAGAACACCTGATGACCTCCGAGATCTTTGAAACATCATGCAAATGATAGTACATCTCAAATTTCGATTGCTTGTTAGCAATTTATATGCAGCAATAATAAACTATCATATCTTAACAACAAAAAAGATAAAAAAGGGATATTGCCTCTATTTCCAGTACGGTTCTTCCATGTTATTAGGATGGATCAAAGGCAAGGATGATCCAAAGCGCGCTGCAACTACGAACCTAATGTGAATAGTAAAATTCTCAATGTGATCTCTAAGCACACGATCCTCAGGAGCAAAAACTACTTGGTACTGATTCTTAGCTCCGGGTCTTGACCAAGAATCCCTACTGAGCCCTTCCGGCTCGACAAGCCGGCCAGTTTAGCGGAAGGGCGTCCCCCATAAATTTAATATTAAATAACAATGTAATAGGATTTTCAAACAGAAACAAAACCGTAAAAGTAAAATGTTTGAAAACGCCGTTTATCTGAACTTCAAATTGTCTCTATCATAGGCCACCCAAGCAGCACGCAACGGTCAAGAATGGTTCCAGCAACTTTATTGTCACTTGATAGAGTCATAATCAAGCAAATTCAACCGGTTCGTAACCTGTGTGCTACAAGGGCAGTGACCAAAAAGGCCGACAACACTTTGAAAGTAATTAAACATCCCGCTAAGTTGAAATACGTTTGGGCACCAACCGCTTTTTCAAAACATTTCTTCAATTCTACCAGACGGCTCACTACTGGTCCAAAGAATCCCTCAAACAGCATAAACTTTTGTTAAATGAAATACAAAACAGTCACCTATGCCTGGTTATGCGCACGAGGCTGGATATTTTTAGAGAACACAAAAAAGATACTACTTTAATTACATCATCAAAATAAAAAACTAAACGTTCATCAACATCATCGAGGTGGATAGTATAGTTCTGGGTTTATTGTTTTCATTAGGGCGAATCTAACATTGAGAGACTCTCTTTGATTACTTTCTCTCTCATTCATATTCCAATCACCTTTACGTTTTTCATTCTACTTTTTGTAGAGTATGCTAGCCAGCACTGTTGTGTTTCGATCTGTAAGGACCCCTCAAAAGATTTATAATAACGCTGTTATGGATGCAAGAGAGCGAGACCGGAGAGAATTTTTCAATGTTAGTTTTGCCCCAATGAAAAAAAAACCCCGAGAGTTACAAATATCAAACGAATGCCGGTTGTAATAACTTCATCAGGATACAAAGTTAGTCAAAAGTAACAGAAAAGCTGTTCAAAAGTCAGCTTTGAAGTGTGAAATTCGTTGTATCTTAAAATCTGTTAGTTTTGCTTCACGTTTGACGGGTAAAGGAATTTGAAAACATTTATACCTTTTAAAAAAATGTGGAGCTCTGTATGGTAAATCGTTCAGAGAGACCCAAACGACCCAGCGGCGAGCTGGCAGCGGAAGAAAAGCGAAGACGATCGTAAAGTGCAATCCGAATCATTCCATTAGGAACGTGAACAAGAAGATCAATTATTTCGTCTAATTTGTGCCACAGACAACAAAGCGGACAGGACTTGTTGTCTTCTAGGTAAGGAAGGCGCCTAATCGAACCGATAGACAGAATACGGTGGTCAAATCTCGCGCCAAGAAGCTGTGCTACGAGTGGTTGGTGCATCCGAAATGCATCGTAATGGGCGACGACGTACATGATTGCCGACTTTTTAAATTAAAGCCCGATATGGTTTTTATCAGGTTTGATAAATAAAATATTGCAAATAAATTCGTTTTTTCTCTTCTAAGAAAAGAATTATGAAGTATACCGAAACATAAAATTTCCGTTCCTTCAATTTATAGCCAAGGTAAGTGTAGTCAACTGAATTGTTTGCAATCTTTCAAACAACAAGCTGAATTTTTGGCGATATATTTACTTGAAATATCCCATGAGTTCATGTCAAA
>JASCZW010008748.1:0-47786 GCA_034211315.2 Aedes japonicus | reverse complement strand
CCGGAGAGCCAACTTTGACCGGTTTAAACCAACAGTACGGATGCCACTGTAGTCACTTAAAAAAATAGGACTTTGGTTTTCTGTTCCAAGATAGGGTGGCCCGACGAGCATGACGAACGAATAATTTGGATCACAATTAATCATGTACCCACCATCGACCCATCTAAACCGGCGATCCACGACTTTCATGCTTATTCGATCACTCGCGCAACGAACAATAGGCAATTGAAACAATAGACAAAACGCTACGCCCGATAACAAAATATTGCGAAACGAAGTATCAACACAAGCGATTCAACCAATTAAACTGATGGTCAACGCAAATCTATTAAAAATAAATTTTAATAATATAGATACAATTGGTAAAAATAACCTGTCTTGCTCGATTCCTTGAGAGCACTTACTACCTCACGAGTCGCCGGTACCCAACTCCGCAGGCGTCCGTCCGGTTTTTCACTGAAACCGCTCCACATAATGATATCAAAACTTTTCCGCAAACAACAGAACGAACTTTCTGTACCAAGCGGCTTGTTCAGATCGAGAGCGCACACAACTTCCAACATGTAAAACTGTTTCCTCCTGTAATCATAAGAGTTTCGACGTGTAATTCGTAATTCGATAAGGTTAAAAAGTCCATTATTGGTTGCGTTACAATACTTTTATTGAAACTTCAAAGTTACGGCATTCGATGGCGACCAGAGATCGAGTTTCTCACTCAGGTAGGTGAAAACCATGCTCTCTCTCAAGCAGGTTGTCGACGAGTGGCGCACCGTTAACTTTTTAATCTCTCCTTTTTCGCCGATAATTCATTATCCTCTCTCTTGCGTATGCGAAAATATCTCTCTCCAAAATTCAACGAAAATGTTTTCTCATGTCACATTTTTCACTGGTAACATGCTCGTAAAACCTAAATCGTATACGAGGAGCAAAAACAGAAAATAACGCCAAACCGGTGCACACTGGTACCGCCATGGACCATCATTATCGAATTATAATGACATAATACAACATAAAACATGAAGACTGGTGCATTTTCAGGTGTCAAAAAGTAAGTGAAAAATAATTATCGGCATCTAGGATTCACTGAAAAAGATACGATTTATCAGCTACTCATGCTCTCCGAAAATTATAAATCGCTGTTGCTTTTCTCACGAAAACTGCTGTGAGCGTATAATAGTCTCTCGCTTCTCACATTCTCATATGCTTCTCCAAGCGGGTGAAAAAGGACGTTTCTCTTTTCAAGTAGGCGAAAATGTCAGTCTCTGATGGCGACGAATGGTTCCGTTTTCAGGCCAAAACTTCAAATTGCTTGCCAAATCATGGCCTTCTTTGCGAGCTTGTCGGCGAACACGAACTTGAATCTTCCCAGTACATCATCACGTACAGTTACGACGTAAACCTTTTGACAGTGAGCTGCTTAGAATTGAGTTTGACGAAGTTTGTATCGATCAAATTGCAGTCCTTGTGTTCCGTCAAAACACGGTCGTACAAGAGCCTTTCACACTTTTTGGCCACGGAATGCTGTTTCATTTGCCGGTTCTGGTGTTTATCCTTCCCTGGCAAGGTTTGTTCCGCACCGTTTGAAAGTTGGCGTTTGCCCTGTTTTACCTTCTGGCCTCATCATCGGGGTAGGCCTTAACGCACCTTAAAACCTTGCTGCGCAGCTGACGATCTCTAGTTCCAGTTTTTTCGTAGGTTCACTGATTCCTTTCCATAATATTGTAGGTATTGGGCACTGGGCAAACTGTTGTTTTCAGCACTTCAGCACTTCAGCACTTTAGCTAGCTTGAATTCGAAAGCACTCCGGATTTTCCATGTGTTTGTGCACAATATTTTTCTTGTTTCGTGTTCCATTAGAAGTTATTTATGACGCGATCGACTACTTTGATCCAACTTGTACCAGTTGTTATCTACACGGTAGGAATCGAAAACCCATTAATGGGTATAATTTCACCCATTTTTCCAACCTGTATGCAGCTGTCAAAAAATGAGTAAATACATAAACAAGAAAATGCGTAAAATATTACCCATTTGGATAATCTGTCATTTAAAAAAATGGGTATTTTTTACCTATAAATGGGTGTTGAAAATATTTCAACTTTTCTTTTGATTGGCATCCACCATCCACTTTACTTCTCATCAGTTTCCCATAAGGGATTGACTACGGATTGACCGCTGCCTCGATTTTCAGAAGTTTAAAAGTTTCAGAATGCCTCGGTCGACATGCTGCAGGGTAAGTAGGACTAGGTGTTATACATAAGTACGGTATAAGAATAATTCTTTACATTGAAGGTCTGAAATGTCCTGTGTCCGGTTACAATGCCTTCATGCAAGGTTACGTTGTTGAGCTCATTGTTCATGTTTCACATGACCATGATTTGAAAACGAGCCGTAAGAATCCGATCCAATTTATAAATAATAATTGAGAAATTGAATTGATAAATAATAGTTGAGAAATGAAGGTTAAGATTCATAAAAATGTTGCTTGCGTTTTTTCCTTTGGAATCAAAAACCCATTAAAGGGTAAAATTTTACCCATGTTACAAAAAAGAGAGTATTCATAAACTCAATTTACCCATTATTGAGTAAATGGAGCCAATGAGAGATAATGCGTATTTTTATGTCAAACACCCATAAATGGGTAAATTGAGTTTACGCATTTAATGGGTTGACTTCCTTTTTGGGGAAATGGGTGAAATTTTACCGATTAATGGTTTCTTTTATTCTTACCGTGTATAGCGGCGTTAACAAACTACTATACACTATGGTCTATGGTCCAGATCACGAATTTACGAGGAAACATGCTTCCATTACCTAAATTTGAAACTTTACAGCAAAGTGATGTTCTACAACATGGTTTGTATCACTAAGGCCCATTTTTTTATGTTGATTAAATTAGGGTGGTCCCCATTTTCACGGAAATACAAAATCTAACTTTTTTACTTGCAGAAATAGACGTTTACACCTAGAGCAAAGTTGTAGCGCAAAGTATTTCATGGAATTTTCATATATACATATTTTTGTAGCTTTGAAATTGACCGATTTAGTGCAATTTTCCCTCATCAACCTAGGGTGTACCATAAAAAAATGGTTTTTTGCCCTAACTTTTTTAGTTCAATTCCCACCGTACAATTGTATTCCGACGAGTTTTGAAACTTCCAAGGACGCCTACTTTGGTTTACAAACTTTGCCGCTAGCTTCAATAAGTCTTCAATAAGTTTTTCTAAAAAAATACGCCCTTTTCAAATGTTGATTTCTATTATTGGGGCAAACACAAAAAAATAGAAGACGTCATTTGAAAGGGAAATTTTTATTGAAATATTAACATATGTGAAAACTAGAGATTTGTTATTTCTGTATCTTGAGAAAATGACATTTCAATCTGGGATGGGAAAAACTTGAATAACTATTGATTGGTTGAAGCTAGCGGCAAAACACATAAATCAAAATACGCGCCTTTATAAGTTCTACATTTGATTTTTTATAGTACACCCTAAGTTGATGAGGGAAAATTGCTCTAAATTGGTCAATTTTTAGACTACAAAAATATTATATAAAAAAATTCCATGAAATTTTCTGCGCTACAATTTTGCGCTAAAGTGTAAACGTCTATTTCTGCAAATAAAAAAGTTAGTTCATGTATTTCCGTGAAAATGAGAACCACCCTAATATTAATCAACGTAAAAAAATGGGCCTTAGTGATACAAACCATGTTGTACAACATCACTTTGCTGTAAAGTTTCAAATTTAGGCGATGGGAGCATGTTTCCTCGTAAATTCGTGATCTGGACCATAGTGCACTGTCAACGACTTTCGATTTCCAACATTGCAGGGGCGTACCAATTTACTTTTAGTCAGTCTTTAATTAAAGCCAGCTACGGCAATAGTCCCATTAAACGTTGGGTACGGCTTTACTTCCCTTCTGAAGGAAGACGTGACCAGAGATTGTTTCACCTACTAATAGTCTGTACATTTCATTTAAAAATTCAACACTTTTCTCGGTGTAGAAATTACTTTTGGACAGAGTAAACGCGGAATTACATATCGGTTGAAGCATACTTAGAAGAACGGCATAAATAATATCCCGAACACCGTTTTGAAGACAATGTGTGGGTGAAAAAGTTTAGCTCACGATTGTTCAACAATGCAGCCTCCCTGCCTCCGAGTGAAATTACAATCTGAAAACTTTTTGTCCGAAAAATACAGCATGCATTCGTAGATAACACTCACACACATTTTGAATGGAATTCTGAAGCTTTACTCTACGAAACTTCTCAATTGTTACCCAAAGTCATCTCTCCCGTCAAAGAAAAGTGTACTTCGTAAACTGCAAATCTCGTAGCACCACTCGACGTGGAATCCCCCCCTCCAAATAACTGATCAAATTAGAAACATCATTAAAGCCGGAAGCACGACTCGATATCTTTTCTACTTCACCAGCAAGTCAGTTGTCTGCAGTTGTAACAACATGTAGAATGCATCTTCTGCCGCTGTCGAGGTTCTGAGGATGAAACTTTCCTTCCCGTCTTTTTGTGTCGATAAGAGAAGCCAGCAGAACTTTTCCCGTGTTCCCCAGCAGGTGCAGCAGTGCTTAGCAGCACCTCTGCCAGGGGCAGGGATGCTTTCGTGACGCTTCGCTGGTGGTTGATATGAAAATTAATTACATTACCTTTTGGCGTGCGCAAACAAGCTTGCAAAACTTAAGATGAAGTTGTTTGCCCCGCTTGGTCGGGCTCTGCTGCTGGCTGGCTGGCTGGTGGGGGTGGAAGGAAAGGGTCCTGCCATGGACGCGTTTTGTAGTGTACAGTGTACACATACCAAGCGTGTTTTCGAAACAAGAGAGCCAGGCCTGGTTTGTTATTAGCGCCTTCTTCGCCCTCTGTGGACAAGTTGCTTTGAAGAAACAATTATGCTTGTTGTATCTCACAGCACCGCACAGCATCTCAGTTTCATCTAATTGAGACCTAAAATGGTGGGAGAACGGGTTGGTGCGAGAAAGGGCTTAGTCTTATGGGGCGTTGAGTGTTGAAGTGGGAGAGGTGGTTGTTTTGAAGTTGTGATACGATCTGGTGTCGTCGTGGGCACGCTCGGCGGTGATGGATCCATAGTCAAGTGGATGTTGTTATCGGTTTCGTAGGATTGTGTTGGCGGTTTCCGGAATGTCTACATTTAGATTGTTTATCAGCTTTTGTTATTGGAAGGTTTTGCAAGTTCATAGGTCTCAGATAGCCAAATCGGTTAAGTATCCGTATCAACTAGTACAGTGGGTTCGATGGCCAGTCCTACCGATAAGAGATATTTCGGGTTAAACATGTTTTTCATTTCCCTGAGCGAAGCGTATCATTGGGCGTTGTTAGCTAAAGATAACAACTTCAAGAGTATTTTAGAACACTAAGTATAGATACAACAATGCACATTCCATATTCAAAGAAATTGTTTGTACATCGACAAATTTAACATCTATGCAGACCATCTACCAGGAATCATTTTTGTACGGACGTACCTTGTAGCGGTACCCTTTCATCGGTTTCACTCTATCCGGCCAACCTACACACAGAAAGTCGGAGCCATGTATAGAACGCCGGAATGTCATTGGTATCGCTCTCTTATCATACAACTTACAATCAATCAGCAACTAGCATCACCAGCGCATATTAAAGGGCAAGCACCGAAAATTTTGCGACACATTACAAGATCGGCATGTCGCAGCATGCGTCGAGAATGCACAGAAGAGAGCTGGACTACATCCTTACGCTGGTACAAAACTTCCCAAACCGCGATGAGCGGCAACAATCGACGGCTAAAACTCGGGCACGGAAGCTCTACGAGAAGATGCTGACGAAAATATGGCTGCTGTGTGATGGACGACGAAACGTATATAAAGCCGATTTTAAGCAAATTCCGGGGTTGGGTTTTTCACCGGCAAGAGCAAGTTCTATGTGGACGACAAATTTAAGAAGAAGAAAATGTCGAAGTTCGCCTCCAAATATCTCATTTGGCAGGCCATCTGCTCTTGCGGACTGAGGTTGAGCCTTTCGTGACAAAGGGCACAGTAAATGGCGAGATCTACAAATCTGAGTGCCTCGAGAAGCGCCTTTTGCCGTTCTTGCAGCAGCACGACGAAGCTCCGCTATTTTGGCCAGATTTGGCATCATGCCACTATTCTAAAAGTGTCCTGGAGTGGTATGAGGCCAATTCTGTCCATTTTGTTCCAAAGGACATGAATCCGCTAAACTGTCCGGAGCTGCGCCCGGTGGAGCAGTACTGGGCAATGATGAAGCGGGAACTTCGGAAGAGCAAGAAGACAGTCAAAGACGAGAAGGACATGTTAAGAAAATGAAAAAAAAAAACTGAGAAACTGGTACCGGATGACACCGTAAAGACTTTGATGATGCGAAAATGCGTTCAATTTTACACTCAAGGCTCCATCGATTAACTTTTCTTTTGATTGAAGTGAATATATGTATAAAACTACCCTAAAATTTTGGTTTGATTCTAAACATTATAAGAAAATTGGCATTACATATTCGGTGTCGCAATAATTTCGTGTTCGCCCTTTAATCGTGAAACTTTTAACAGTTGAACAATTTCATCTTTTTCTTTCGTAGCGTTTCAAGCTTATTGCTTCCGCTGCTGACTCTCAACTTAGTTATTAATTAAAAATTTCGATGCCAGGTACTCAGAAAAAAAAGCGTTCCCGAAAATAAAAACGGACCTTGAATTTGTTAACGTTTTCAGGATTTTTCCCTTTAAACGTTATTTAGTTAATGATTACGTGATTCAGTTCACGGTGTTCCCATGCGCTGAACTGGCCGGCTTGACGTGCCGCAAGGGCTCAGTAGGGATCGTCCGTCAAGACCCGAAGCAGTTCCATGGTCGTTATATCACACTTATTAGTTTTTCTACTGTAGTTTTCTACAAATTGTTCAGCATTTCAACATGGAGAAGCTGGTTGGCGTAGCATGGGCAAAATTGTCAACTTGACAAAAAGGTAAATTGAGTGGACACGCAACTGAAGATCGTGTTCAAAGCAGGGTGCATCTTTCTCCATGCTCATTTAATTAATACTTTCCAGCACGCTTTGCGACGATCTTCTGCATTTCAAGTCTACTTTGCGTCTTAGGAGCATGATATGCAGCATTGACAATTTAATGCTTGTAACACTCAATTTGTTTTTCAGCATTTACAGCATAACATTTCCATTAAAAGTTTATTTCTGAACTACAACTACTAAAGACCCGGTATATAAAGACTGGCATATGATATTGTAGCAGTACTGATCATCGTTCTGTAAACATAAAGGCTGGACTCGGAAAAAATGAGACACACAAAAATGATCACCAAAAATTCATTTTAAATTCGGATGCTCTCAAACTTTCAGATGTTGAATAACTATATATTAGCTATATTTCGGCATTATTGACGCTATTGAATTTTCTCCTCCAAGCTGAATGCTCGTACATTTCTCACCGCACTGCTCATGCGAGATCTTGGCTTCCAGAAGTTTTGACCATCCTTCCACTTACGTTCCTCAGCCATGCTTAAAAGCTCATCGGTTTTTGGTGTATGCCTGCCCCGACTCACTAGCCTTCACATTTACCGCCCAAAACTTTTCCGATCGGACGAAGTTCTGGTGTATTTGGCGGGTTCATGCTCCCTTCAGGACCACATTAACAACCTTCGCTTCAGCGCCGTCCGTTACAGGCTCGGCGCAAATGGCTGGCGAGATCCGGCCAGGGCCAGCGTGGGCACCACGGTGAGAGAGCAGAGTGAAGGGCAGCAAGCGCTTCGGCAACCATTCCTCTCGATAAATCTGCCCGTTTATGGTATCGTTTGGAACGAACGGCTTGCTGTACCGTCCGCACTCGCAGATCGCTGCCACAACAGGTACTTCTTCGCGAATTTGTCCATCTTTCTCTCCGAACTTTTCCAGAACCGGGACGTTGAACAGACAAAAACTCGAGGCCGGGGAGTTGTTCGGTGTCGTTGTCCATGACGAAGACAGCCTGGCTTAACCAGCCACCCTCATGGTACGCACTGGTTGCCACCGTAAGCTACGCTCGTCAGTCCGGCCTGGCGCGCCTTCCCAACCTTAAAAACACGTAGCCCAGCCCGCTTCATAGTCTGCTGCTGGACGAACCACTTCGACGAATTGACCTTTTTTGGCCGGTCGTCTCGGGTGGAAAGGCCCGGCGTTATTCGTAAAGTACCGCCTGGTATCTCCGCGCCTTCTCTGGGTATTCCGTTTTCGGCTTTTGCCGCTTCCAGCGCGCCGCTCGATGGTCTTCGTCTCTTGGAACATCTTAACAACGCGGGACACAGTGGAATGGTTGGATTCCAAGCCTTTTGCCGATTGCACATGCGCGACTGACTAAATTATCAGATCACCGCGCGCCCTAGATTTGCTGGCGCAGCTTCTGGTTTTGAATGCATCTTTGAAAAAGCCTACTTGACGAGATCGCAATAAGAAATTTTCCGCATAAACACGTAACACTCTAGTATTACCCAAAATTTCATAAACCTTTAGTCACGCGATAAAAAGTTACACCTAAAACAAAGTGGCACATTTTTTTCGTGTCCAATCTTTATGTGTTTAGTGATATTACAATAATATATTTCATTTAATTCAGAAATAATCGATCCGGGCTCTTCGATCACTAAAACTGGTCTCTTCGACCTATAGAATGGTCTGTTGACTTCTCACAATACTAAAAAAACAAATCATTTCATTGAAATTTTATATTTGTTAAAGGACTGATCTGCATTGTTTTCAGCTTCTTTCCAGGGGCTATCCAGAGATTAATACATATCCCAATTTTATTTTCTTGTAGTAACAATCCGGCAAGGTTTTCATTGTGACTATTCCGCAATACACCTCATTACTCTTCTGTCACCTTGTTATATTTACACATATTCCAAAGGGTAAGAGCGGATACAGCGGGTGCCAGACGAAGTGTAGGCTGGATGAGGGATTCGTGGTTATCTGGCCCGTCCATGGACGACAGTTAATAACGCTCGCCGGTAAATCACGTCAGGTCAGAGATCTGGCGAGGGTCATATAATCTTCCGACAGTCCTACTGTGGTAGGCTTACTAACCTTATTTTTTGTACAAACCACCAGACGGAAATCGCTAATGTGTATTGCATTCTGTTGTTCTGTGAAGGCAGGATCATTCCATCCATTCCGTGGGTTTCGCGTAAGGCAGCTTCTGCTACGGGTCCACGCCGTTTTGACCCTCTTCCCTTCCCTTCCCTTCTCTGTTTGATCTTGCCATTAGGCGAAGCGTACACACCAGCTGGCAAGTCCCTGCACTGGTTGTGGCTTCTATCACATCACATCACATCCACGTGGTTCAGTTCACGGGGCAGGGTATTTTGGTTGTTCTAGAATGTATGACTACATGTTCACGGATCTGAGCACGGATTTTTCACCTCGTGCAACCATATTTACATTAGTATGATTGTGTGGACAATCACAATCGTATGCCCTATGTAAGAGGTCGAGAGATTTCCGAAACGAAAGAACATTGCCACCGTAAACGGATCCGCCATATAACACAGGTATGATGTTAGAAAAACAATATAGATAAATATGATACTCAACACAACTGCATATAGATTTATATGGATTTATTTCCATACGTTGTTGCGCGCACTTTCTTATTCACTAGTTTCATCAATCTTTGCACAGTGTTTTTATCAATTTTCTTCAAGGCAGTTTGCCACTTTGAACGAAGAAATTCTCAGCATCGCCGAATACCTACTTACCAAGCTTTTTCAAGTTTCCTCCTGGACCCATCGACCAGTATGTTTCAATCGGGCGGAGCTGTGGATTACAAGCTCGGGGAACGTACAAGAACGTTCACATGGTCTCATACTTAGTGATTGTATCTTTAGAGATGTGGCACAAAGCCGGCAAATCTGACGAGCCAGAACAAGGATTGAGTCGCATGTTTTCTCAGGAACTCAACGTTGAACTGGGTACTCTGTATTCGCTGAAAATCTGAGAGATTTAGTCTTCTCACGTCAACCGTATTGCTGGCTGACCAGATATTTTAAGCGAGATTTTATTGTTTTATACTTCCGTTTCAGATGCTCGGTGGGCTAAGACCGAAGTTAGCTATTAGTACGAGACCCCGAAAGAAGTCACATCATGGGCCAAATACGCGTATCTGTCAGGAATGTACAAGCAGTGAGTTGGAATTAAATGGAGAATACTCATTTTTCTTCTCATTTCAGTTATCATGGTATTCCACTAAACAGCTCAAACTCTCTGGCATTCAGTAGAACCGTGCAATTTTCCCTCCCTTTAGGGTTGAACCTATCTCGAGCTCAATGACAGACCTCCGGTGGAAATCGGTACTGAGTACTCAAGTTATTCGTTCACTTACCGTTAATCGTTTAAAGCTTTCTTCAAATAGAATTGGAACAAAAACAATTGCCTGTATTTCAGTTATTTATTTTTGAATTCAAGATCTTTTTTTATACAAATGTAGCGTTTTCTTCATACTTTTAAGAAAAAATACGGATAAAATTATTCGTCACGGTTTCGAAGGAATTCTCGAATTTTTCCTGTAACACGGCTCATTAGGCGGCGCACACCTTCTTCGTCCATCGTTTTAGCTATCTTATTCCACCAGGTCTTCATCTGATTGATGTCTTTGACAACCTTTCCCTTTGCCTTGAGTCTCCTCTTCATGATTGCCCAGTATTTCTCAATAGGGCGGAACTGGGGGCAGTTGGGTGGGTTAAGGTTTTTCGGAACAACCTGGACCCCTTTCTCTGCATACCATTCTTGAACGACTTTGCTGTAATGACAGCTTGCCAAATCTGGCCAAAACATTACGGGATGGTCGTGGGATCGAATGAACGGCAAAATTCGTTTTGGAGACACTCTTTTTGGTATAGTTCCGACGTCATTGTCTTATTTGTAACGAAAACTTTCGTTTTTTGCCACAGCTGCAAATGCCCTGCCAAATCATGAATTTTCGTGCAAATTTGTCGGCAAAAACAAATTTAAATTTGGCTGGAACATCCCCCCGAGCCGTTGCCAAGTAAATTTTTGACCTGGGATTTGCCCGAAGTCAGCCTTGACATAGGTTTCATCGTCCATCAGAAGACACCCGTCGAACTTGGTCAGCACCTGGTCGTATAGCTTCCGAGCACGGATTTTGGCCACACTATTCTGTTTATGGTCCGATTTGGCTGTTTGCTGGCTCGATACGACTTGATTCCTTCCCGGAGTCGAGTTCTCCTCACGGTACTATGGGCAGCACCGAATTTTCTGGCCAAATCACGGTCCGACAGATTGGGATTCCTCTTAATCGTCTTCAAAATCTTACCACGCAGTTTCGGTCGACAGTTCACTCCGACGATTGGCTTGAGGCTTCGAATCGTCGTCAATGTTTTCCTTATACCGTTTGATAACGCGCCATACGGTATTTCTGGGCAATTTCAGCTGTTTAGCTAGCCTAGATGCAGACCACAATGGATTTTTCAAATAACTGTGCACAGTTTTTTCCCTTCTTTCGGCTTCCATGTTGGTTGTTTACAAAGTGCAGTCGATTTGCGGAATGTCAAAAATACATACGTGAAGCTGACAAAATTCCCGACACGTGGGCGCCAAGAACTTCCAAATCCGTCCATCAGGAGCGCCACAATATGAGCAAAAGTTTGTTCCAATTCTAAATGAAGCAAGCCTTAGGTCAAAAAGAACGTTGTTATCAGCGGATCCTCTACTTTCCATGACCATGCGTGGCTTTCTGTTACTGTAATGGTACTCGACGTACACCAAGTCGTCGGGTTCAAATTCTCGATTAGCTGCTCCATGTAACTGGTTGAGCTGTTTGTTCTGGTTATCGTTTCTAACACCTGGAACGGGACAGCTAGAGACTTCATGTGAGTTGACCTCTTGTTGAGTTTCGATCGATATAGAGAGGATTGTTTGAAGATGCTCTAGTGTTGATGGGCTTCTCCCTTCAATAAATTTCTTGAAACTTCAGAGAATCGAGAAGTCGTTCAGCTTGCCCATTCGCTAGTGAACTATATTCCATTGTTCGACACCAGAGTGGTTGGATTAAACAGAGGGCGAACTGTTACAGTATTGTTGACTGGAGCGTGTTTGGAAGACTTCAGCCACCTCAAAGAAGGTTTACAATGACCAGGTAATGGGAATCCATCGGTCGGTCTGCGTAATCAATGTGGATTCGTTCACAGGGCTTGGTAGGATTCGATCAGGATTCAAGAGTAGTCTTTCTCGGTGACTTTGCAGCTTCAGCACAGGAACGACACAGACGTAACGTTTGCATTTTAAAAAAATATTTTTTTGAATGGTGATAAAAAAAGGTAAGACAGATAATTGCTTCTGATCAATTTCCCATTGAAGGTGATTATTTAAGCTCACTTGCAAAATTAAATCTACGCCCTTGCGGGTGGCATTCCAAGGTAAACCGAGAAAATTCTCCATAATGCATGAAAATATGCGTGAAGGCATGTTTTTGAGTTCTTTCTTCGGTTTTAATCAATTCCTCCTCAGTTTTCGTGACAAAATTGTTGGAGTAGATCTTACGCTTCGGATTGGCCCAGAAAATCTCGATGGGACGCAGTTGGGGGACGTTGGACGGGTTCGCCGACTTGGGTACCACATCGATATTCAGCCGCTCCATTTCCTTCAACGATCGCTTCAAGTAGTGGACCGACGCCAGATCCGGCCAGAAAACCGCGTCTTTGCCCTTATGGTATTTCTTGATGAACGACGCAACTGCAGGCGGGCAGCCATTTCGTACTATCAATTCCTCCGTTATCGGCCAGTGCGGAGCGAAGAAGAGCGGCTTTGACATCCTTTCTCGCTAATTGTCAGCCACAGCCAGCACCTTCCGAGAGACTCGGTGTGTGAAATGAACTTCACCTGGAGCTCAGTCCTTCGTGGGAAGTAAAATACGAAGTGACCTACCAGTCGTCCAGGGTGAGATAGGTCTCGTCACCCATCAACATCGTCAGTCGCGATTCGCCTGGAAAATCGAGTTGACCATCTTATTCAGCCGCTGCCGCTACGTCATTGCCTGCAGGTCCGAACCCAGCTGACGTGACTTCCACTTCCGGAAATGTATGTTCATGTTCGCCAGGTACTTCTTCACTGTTTGGCCGGTTGAACCGCCTTCCCGGCCAGCTCACGCAGCGATGTAGCCACGCTTTCCCTCGGTTTTCCTCTTCAGTTTCTTGTCGCTCGGGTTCGTCGGCCGTCCGGAACTGGGTTTTTTCGATACTTCTGATTGTTGTCTAATAGTGCCAAGATGTTGTAGATGCCGGAACAGGCGTATCCGGCGTCCACAAAGTGCCGCACGAAGCCCGTGTTGCTTCACTGTTTCTGCCATCACGGTTAGAGTTCGACTGATAGAGCTGTCAAATTTTGTCTGCTGACTCATGGGTTACTATGATTGATGCTGCCAGAGGTAGTTTTGTCAGTGCGGTAAACTCCTGATAAAACTTCAATTTTTGTCCATTTTTTGAAATGCCTCGACCTCCACCTCATCATCCATGTATGGCCAATACAATGCACAGCTTTGAGCGATGGATTTCTGTGTAACTGTTGAAGGATTTATTTGCGGTATCTTTGAAGAATAACGATTCTCGTTTAAAACTGCTGGAGGAAAGTGGACTAAGCTCTTTTCTCATATTCAGATAAGGGTTGGAGTTCTCCGCATCTCTCTTAAGTAAGTGTCGGACTAACATTTCTTCGTTATCTTCATTAGTTGCAAGGACGTGGCCAGCATAGCTCCGGTCTGTTGAAAGGGGACACATCCTTTATCTAAGGGTAGGGATTGTTCTCAAATCACTATCTAACAGCAACCGATAAGGCAGATCTCCATCTTAACAGCAGTTCAGAGCTTGTACCACCTACACTATCGTGTGACCTGGTTTATGTTATGCTTTCCTTCGGCGGGACCACCCGAGAAGATAGGGTAATCACGAGCCAGGAACTGCCTTGCTGCTAACTGTCTTTGCGTTGGATATCACTGTTCATGCACCGGAGGGAGGTGGACATTAGTGTCAGGGTTTGACGACGGTTGTTACGATTACATTCTTCATTATCGGAGCGCGCGAGAAATTTTGCTCTATACTATTGTCATTTGAGTGCGCTAGCGAGTGAAGCTGCTGCTCAGTGTGTTTGGTCGGGAATAAAGGCAAAGTCGGAAAAGTATCGCTTCTACTAGTACCATGTTGGTTCTGCTTTGGAATCGTGTCTAACGAGGGGTAGACGTATTTGCTCAATGGATTTGGAGTCAGTGGCTGGAAGATGTACCGGTTTGCTTCCCCTGACTACCCATCGGTGGTTTACGATCCGATTCCGCGAAACGAAGGCTTTCATACTGCTTCCTGTAGTGCTGCACTTGCTGCTTCAGACCGACCGTTTTGTTGATCTTCGGTTGTATGAGACTGTTGATGATGATCAACTGAGCTTCCAACAGCTGCACTGTTTTTTGCCAAATCGTTGCCAGGGGTTTGGGACTTGCTGGCGGATTCAAGATGTAAGGGGTAAATGGTCATCACCACCTACGGCACCTTCTTCGACATCCGTAATGCCGTAATCCGTAGTCTTCCGTAATCATATCATCCATCAATTGCTACTAGTTCTGTTGAAAGTGGAGGATCCTTTCGGTTGTTTCAACTGCTGGCATGGAATGCATATCCAAGCACGATCATATATGAACTCTTTGACACTCGTACACAAAATTTCAACCCCGTATCGCATCCGTCGCATTGGACACAGTTGTCCACTGAGTCAGGCCGCTGCAGCTGCTTCCATTCGTTTGGGTGGCCATCATGAATTTTTCCAAGATTTTTTCATTTGTTATTATTTTAGTTTCTGAATTATAGAGATTTTCAGCTCAGGCCTGGTTCATCTCCCGTCGTAGTCACTCAAATACCTTTTGGATATTTTCGTAACTTGTCCGGGGCTGAGATTCGAACTCGTGACTTTAACATGAAGGTATGGGTGTTAACCACTACGCGGAGGTCGTCCCCTTTTCGAAGATTTTTCTAAATCGATTTGAGTAAAAATTAATAGCTTAAGGTGACTTGCTGCTCCATGTATTTTTTCCTAACTTTTCTCTCTCTCTCTCTCTCTCTCTCTCTCTCTCTATTCCTAACGCATGCTTACCTCGCCATTTCAAATTTATGTATCTCGATCATTCACATCAAATCGAACTCCATCAGATTGCTCACAGGAAGTATGCATATAGACTAATTTGATGAAATTCTCAACGATTTGTAAAGATTCTGAGTTATATCTTCTCTCTCACAAGTCCATTCGTTGTTTTCTGCATTCTCTTCTGACACTCATGCTGCAGATGCCTCATAGCAATGATCACTCCCCTTATGGTGGGCGGTGACCAGTGCGGACAGATCTACTGCTGTTGCAGCAACACCAGTATTCAAATTATATAATCACAATCATCGCTTTTTCTATTCTACACTCAGTAGCAAAAAAAAAGCCGAGCAAAATTTTGTTAGCAAAAAACTCCATGTTCAACCTCCTGTAACTTTGTCAATTATTGATATTTTTGAATGAAAATTTGACAACATTATACAAAATGTATAAGCTTAATGTGATCGAAATTTCATGTTGATAAAATTTATAGATTTAAATTTATCATAAAATATGTGAAAAAAGTCATTTTTGGACATAGCAATTTAAAAAATCCGTATTTCTGTGAAAAATTTAGGTAGCATATTAAAAATTTCTCCAAAGTTTATAAAAGTACAGAAAATAATGTGGACAAAATTTGAACTGTTTCCATAAAGTAGTATGGACTACAGCTGGCGTCAAAGTTGACGTACCAACATGAGCATTTCCCTTTTTCATCCGATGCTGACCTTGCTGAAATAGCGGTGCAAAAAAAAAGCCGAGGTGAATTTTATTCATAGTACTGTATAACAAGGTATACGTAGTTTTCACAAACCAATTCATACTGAATGCCATATTTTCAAAGTTCTTCGTGGGTTACACTAGTTATTTGGGATATTTCAGCGGTACCAAATCATGTGTATTAATACGATGAATTCACCTCGGCTTTTTTTTTGCACCGCTATTTCAGCAAGGTCAGTATCGCGTGGAAAAGGGAAATGCTCATGTTGGTACGTCAACTTTGACGCCAGCTGTAGTCCAAACCACTTTATGGAAACAGTTCAAATTTTGTCCACATTATTTTCTGTACTTTAATAAGCTGTTGAGAAATTTTTAATACGCTACCTAAATTTTTCAAAGAAATACGGATTTTTGAAATTTCTATGTCCAAAAATGACTTTTTTCACATATTTTATGATAACTCCAAATTCATAAATTTTATCAACATGAAATTTTGATCACATATGGTCTATACATTGGTTATTAAATTGTCAAATTTTCAGCCAAAAATATTGATAATTGACAAAGTTACAGAAGGTTGTACAACGCGGTTTTTGGAAGCAAAATTTTGCTCGGCTTTTTTTTTGCTACTGAGTGTAGTATAGTGTGTCCAGTACCGTTCCACAGCATTTGCAAATGGGCGTAGGTTCTTTTTGCAACAGGAAAGTATGGGTAATCCTTAGTCGTGTTAACATACGTTGGTCAGCTGCGTTACCATGATCGTTCCATCTGTGTGTATTTGTTTTTTTCCCCCTCAATTTTGTATCTCTAGATTTGAACCACTGGTTATCCCAATGGCGTCGTTTGTTTTCGTCCACTGTCTTCCAACTTTCCTCAAAATGTGCAACAAAAAGACAAGAGAACGACATCAGCACGACAAGTTTACAGGTCATCCTGAATAATGAGAAGATAGAATAAAAACATAATAATACAGTTTTTACCCCAATCAAGATTACAGAGAACGATTACAACAAAAGTGAAACGATTTAGATTAAGTTAAATTGGTGAAGCAAACGAAAGTGTGGCAAAAATAAGAAGTGGTTGAATGAAAAAAAAACCAACGACTAAAATGGATAAGAGACGCAGGAAAAGTGAAGACAAGTGAGAAGTAAAGCAGAATGCGGAAGTATCAAATATGGAAATGAGCAGATGCAGTAGCAGAAGAAACAAAGTTGATCAAACACAAAAACAGTATTTGGCGAAAAGAAATAGACAGAGTGCAGATGATATGTCCTAGGAGAGAAAGGAGAAAAATACTAGAAAAAAGAGACCAAAAGAACCAGTCACCGGTTGAAAGTCTCTTGCATAAAGATATCTAATCTAATCTAATACTAGTAAAAGTGACTCACGTGTCTTAGAAGGTAAAATAGATGATTACAGTAAAGTAAAATGTTACTTAACGAAGTAAAAGTAGTTAGAAAGAGAGAAGAGAATATTGCAGGTAAATAAACAAAAAGAGTAAACAACTAAGAAGCGTAAAAAGAGAAACAAGAGAAGAAATTGTAGAGAAGAAAAACAGTAAAAGGCAAGTTGAAGTTGAAGAAAAATATCTAAAAAACAGCTGAAGAGAAAAACCGTAAAGTAAACCGTAAAAAAACACAGATAATATTGAATAACATGGGTGGAAGAAGTAAATAGAGAATCTCTGACGGTAGATTGCAGATACAGATACGGCAGATTGAAGTTAGAAAGTGCAAAACTGTTAAAAATAATAATTGGATTTTTATGCAATATTTTATGACGCGAATGCACCCTTCTAGTGTAAAAGTGCCATATTCAATCAAAGTATTTTAATGTTAGTTGTTGTTAGTTCAACTAATGGCCGAACGTGGTCTCCGCCAACCATGCAGGCTTGTCTTGTAACTTATCCCACAGACTTTTTTTTCAAGGCTTCCGCAGTTTATATTC
Organism: Aedes japonicus; assembly: GCA_034211315.2. Taxonomy (NCBI): domain Eukaryota; kingdom Metazoa; phylum Arthropoda; class Insecta; order Diptera; family Culicidae; genus Aedes; species Aedes japonicus. Next base: position 29,971 of record JASCZW010008748.1, on the reverse strand, counting down.
TGTCCAAAAATCTAAGCAACTTCGTCGAACTTTGTGCGAGAATCTAAAATCATCTCATCAAATCTCAAACAATGATCAGAACTATCAATTTAGTTATAACGCAGGCAGACGTTTGTGCAAGACCGAAATTTAGTCGATAACTCTGTGTAAACTTTCAAATAAACATACTTCAGCAATCGCTTGCTCACTAACGCCACGTATTCCGACCATGCCGACGTTCGTCACACGCTACCCGATGTTGACACGATAATTTGATGTGCTATAAGATGCCAAATGGCGACACTTTGATGGGCGGCTCGCCTAATCGCTGCCACAAAAACAATAGCGAATTCGTTTCTGAACCTAGGTTGGAACCAGCTCCAACCTGCGATACCCAAAACAATTGTCAGTGCAAATCTCAAACCGATACAAGTTACAAAAACGGTTACAATCTGGATACCCGATCCCGGTTAGAACTGAATAAAAAACGAATTTGCTATTCCTTTGAATTGACGGTTATGAAATTTTAAACACGCTGAGATTCAAGTTTGAACGGCTGTGGTTATAACTTACAAATGTCTTCGTCCAACGGTTAATTCCGACATAAAACCTGCTCAAATATCCCCCGTTTCCAAAGTGTGTGAAAACCACTTTTCAAGTCTGCCTGTTGAGACACGCTCTTTATCGGATTGTACTTAGTTCTTAGCACTTTGATGTGGTTTCCTGCAAAACAGTTCCACTCACCTCACGGTACTCAAGTTGTGGTTTATCCAACTGAGAAACAAAATCTAAATCAGTTATGGGAAGGCCATGGAGATCGATCAGAACGACCTTCCCCTAAATTGAAAATCAAATTGAACTATTTCACAGCCAGATTTCCATCTCTGATCAGATAAGAAGTAGGCAAGTGAGCACACGAATCTGGTAGGTCGGTAACATAATTCACATAAACAAGAACTCGTTGTATGTTTGTGGAATTTCCGCTGCTGAGGTGTAAGTGAGCATGCGAAAAGAATGTACCCTGTTTGAATCAGCAGGTAGACAAATTGGAAATTCAAATTTTCATCCCCTTATTGCGAATTTCATCCGATAGCAGTCGAATACGATGATGATGGACCAGATGGTGACGGTGCGTTGTTTTGGTAAAAATAGCTCACGGGGAGGCGGAGGAACACGGCGAAACGAAAACGCAATAAATTGAAATCAGAACATTGATGATGTCATTGGGGAGCAAGTGCCGAATCAGAAATTCACTAACTGAACAACCAACTGGTGCTCTACACATTGGTGATAGGAGAACATGTTTTCGAAGGTTTTTCATGGGGTTTGCGGATATTGGGGAATGAGTGCTTTATGAACTTTGAGTTGTGCCATTTGGATGGTTGACATTTGCTGAGGGAGATGGAATCGACTGATGTAGCTGGGTTGATGATTGAATCTCCATACAAAGGTATGGTTATTCGAGTTGATAGTAATAAACTGAAAAATGAAAATTGTGTTAATATAGATGAGACCTAGTGATGATATGAATCACCTATACGACGATTTAAACTATATGGAAGCAAAGGTCAGGACATATTTTAGACAACATTTTTCCCAACAAATCATGGTTCACGTTAATAAAATAGAAAGGCCTTCTTTTACTACGAAAGTGCATCTCATACTAGATGAATTTTGAGTAGTTTTCTTTTTGAGTGAAGGCTGACAATTTGTTGCAAACCGTTCCAGGACTACTCAATTGTGAGTTAATAACTCTTAAAAGAACGAAAAGAAAAAAGAAACAAATTTTCGTTCTCTTTTGAACTTCATGAGGAAACGTCCATTAATTACGTCACGCAAGAATGACTCTTTATAACACACCTCTTCCATCCCGTATTGTTGCACATCCGGACACCTACCCCTCCCCACGGGTCTGCCCTATAGTAGTGGAGGGTCTTGGCCATTTGGCTACAATAGAGCCATTTAGATCCTACTGCTTGCCACAGCCAACAGCCATTTTACTCTCATCTAACTTGGTTCAGCCATGCAGCTCCTATCCTCAACGTTATCGAGATAAGTAGCCCCGGACGGTGGATCTACTCCGGCGGAGGGTTACCCACCTGTGCATTCCAAAAGCGAACGACGGTAAGCCATTTAGCTCCCACATACTGACGCAATCTACTCGAGTCCTCCCCGACTACGGATCTACGAAACAATGACAGAGAGACCCCCGACGAAGGAACATCACCGGAGAACGACAACCCGCTACTACAATAAACAGCTCGCTTCTTGATTTTCCCGCCATTTTCACTGTAGAGCCGACTCGATTTGCGTAATGGCTCCGTTGATCGCATTCCAAGCACTTCCGTCACGACACATACTATAGACGACGTTAACTCTGGTATCTGCCCTGTTAACGGAAAGCATCTCTTGGACGTACAACGGACAAAAGGGTGATGCTGCGTGTTAGAATCGATGCAAGTATTGTCTAAAGCAACCATGGCCAGACAGAAACTGCGTTAGGTAGAAGTTTACCTCTCCATGATTCCCCTTCATCCATATCGACAAATCCAGTATGAGTAGGTGTGTCCATCGACCGCTGTCCTCCGTGTCCCATTCTCGTTGCCATTGAGTCATCGTTTCTGCTCTCAATAGACATCCTCTTGTATTTCTCCGCTGATAACATTCACTGCCTTCCGCGAGAATCATGCTAATCGGGATCATTCCGGCAATGACGCATACTGCTTTCGATGAAATAGTTCGGTACGCACTCACGACTCGCATGGCCATTAGTCTGAACGTACTGTTCAACTTTGCGTGGTTTTGCTTGGTTTCCTCCGCTGCGATCCAGGCTGGATATGCATATCTCAGTATTGATGATGATACACTAGCCAGTAGACGCCACTTGCTACTGCTAGGGATAGCTATTCGGCATCATTGATGGGCTTTGTCGCCATCCTACAGGCATAATCTACGTGGCTGTTATAATTTTGCCGGTCGTCCATCATCACACCAAGATACTTCAGCACGCGCTTTGAGGCTATGGCAAGCCCTCCGATGACGACTTCTGCTCGCAGTACCGTTTTGTGGTGCGCTATCTGCAGCTTCATCCCCTGCACCCAGCTTTCAATTATATCGATTGCTTCGGTCGCCAGCATTTCCACTTCTTCCAGTGCTTCGCCTTTCACTGTTAATACTATGTTATCTGTGCCAACGATCACTACGCCTTTGGAAACCGTCAGTATTCCGTTGTACATCCCGCTCCAAAGTGAGGTCTCGTAGATCAGCATCCGGTTCTGAAAGTAACACTTCAGAATTCTGCACTGACCTCGTTCTATTCAGCGACTGTTTAGACGCCTGTCCAGCTGTCTCGACCACTGTCCGAATTGCATCCACCGCAGACTTCCCTTTTCGGAAACCGAATTGCATCCTAGATAGCCCGTGCTCATTCTCGGTAAATTTCACCAGCCTGTTGAGGATGATCCTGTCCAGGAGTTTCCCGAGCGTATCAAATGGGCATATTGGCCTATACGATGTTGGATCCCTCGGAGGCTTTCCTGGCTTCGACAGCAACACTAATTTCTGTATTTTCCTCCTGTCCGGAAAATGGCCTTCCTTTAAAATTTCTGTATCACATCTCTGAACATTTCTGGGAATGCTTGAATCGCCGCTTTCAGAGCCAAGTTAGGGATTCCATCTGGTCTGGGTGCCTTCTTCACCTTAAGTCCTTTCGCCACTGCCACGAGCTCCTTGTTCATGTCTTGCATGCCCTCAACGTTACTACTTTTTCCTCGCCGTATGTGTGTACGTAGCCATGTCGGTGAATCGTGCGTCGGGAAAAGTCCATCTACAATAACTTTTAGTTCTGCTAGTCATAGCTCTGTAGCTTTTGATGGGCCTTTGAGTTTGGCAATGACAATACAGTACACATCGCCCCAAAGGTTGGCATTAGCAGACATTCAGTCTTATCTGTCGTTTTAATTCGGTCCTGGCCGCTCGAAACACCACCCTATGTACCTCTCTGTCTGCTGTGGTCTCAGCTTTGAAACAACTAGCGTGGAGTCTGAGTTGCTCATTCCACCTGTAAGTCGAGAGCTGCCTGTTCCTCGGCATGGTTGCGTTGCATGCCTTACTAACGTATTCGTCAGCTTGTCTGCGTTTCGGTTCGAGGGTTCGTTGTGAAACCGAAGGGCCTCAAGGAAGAGTTCCTTGTCGAAAATCTTTGCTTCCGCTTCCACTTGCAACTACTTGTCCTTCGTATTACGAAGAGATTGGGTCGCTATGTGTATGCTTCTTGCACAGTCTCTTGTTCATATTTGTCATCAGCGACGGACATTTTGACATCGATGACGGATTCACGACCGCCTTTGCGAAAAATGCTGGTGGAACCTACGTTCGATATTGTAGCGTTGAAAAAACATTGAATTCTTCTCCGATGACGATCGGTCTTCTTCCAATAAGCTTCTCGGTCAGTACATCCAGCATCTGGTGGAACTGCTCCACGGTCCACCTTTGGGGTGCATAGTAGCTGCATACAAAAATTGATTTTTGGGTATCGATATTGGACATGAAAATTTTCAACACACTAACATAATCAAGAAAACGATTATGTAAATCAGTAGTTTTTGTTTGTCGTGTGTCTGATGTTTATGTGTTACCGTCGCATGTCTTCATGCTGTCGGGAAATATACGTTCACAAATCAGTTAGGTGTCGCTCGTTTCGCTTTTTGCAGCTAATCGCAGGCTGTTGTAGGCGTTTCAAAGTTGTTCAAAATGAAGCGTAAAGTTAAATACAAAACTGTGCTGTTTGAGGAGGAAATAATTTCTCATCACCATGAGACTTCAGGAAAGGACACCGATTTTTGCTAGCCTCCTGGAGCCTCATGGTAATGAGAAATTATTTCTTTCTTAAACAACATCATCATATATCGTTACTCCGCGTATGGGAGAATGCCAAAATAACATTCATTATGTTAAAAACTGTGGTAGAGACAGCAAGAACTATCCGGGGTTACGTTTTTTTGCGTTTTTCCATTAATAATCTTACAAAATCCATAGATAGAATTCGGTCGGCTGGGCTCTGAGACAACCAAAATTAAAGTTCATGAGTCTGTAGCGTATGTTGAAAATATTAGTTTATTTTACAGATCTTTGATTATAAAAACAGTGCTATATTCTGTTTTAATTAACTTACTGTACGTTTATTTTGAAAAGGTTTGTTTCCGCTACGATAATCATGCAAATAAAAAATACCGTTTCATCAATTGATGCATTTTTGCTGTCTTCCGAAGGCTAGCCGCTGTGGAGCGGTAGAATGTTGGATTTATATAAATCTCGTCCTCTCTACTCACCGGCGCTTAAAGATTGTTCGCAACTACGTGAACATTGTAGCAGTGGGGCCCGAATGAAGACGAAGTAGATGAAGAGGATTTTGATGCGCATCAAGAAGCCACCGGCAACGAATCAGCTTCATTTGATGAACAGTTCGTAGCAAAATCGGAACCGGAGAGTGAGGAAGGAACTCAATCGAATTTCAAAATTCAGAGTAACACTGGATTAAGAGGACAGGGAGATTCATTAAAGCTGTTCACGCAATCATTATAATCCCACATAAAAGCTTATAATAGAATTTATAATTAACAAATTATGTTGAATTTAATGAATATAATAATGATAGTAATTAAAATAATGATAATGATAACAAAACAACAAATGACATGCAAAAACAATGATAATAATTAAAATAATAATATTAATATATAGTGCTAATACAAAAAAAAAATCACCACAATGAAACTAATTCAAACCATTATATATTTACTATTAATATGATGATTGTTAATATAACACAAATTTTAACAATAACAATGAAAGTTATAATCAAAGGTTCAAAATCAAACAAAAAAACAATAAATATGAGCTTTAAGAATTTTTATTATTCCTAATATGATTACAATGATATTTTCAATAATTATTATTCTATAATTATGTATTATTGGTTTGTAAATAATATTAGTAACTATTATGACTATACTTTCTATTACAATAAAAATAAAAATACTTATAATAATCTCTGTGATAATAACGAAAAAAATATGACAGCAATAAAAACAATCATAGGAGGAATAATAATGATGATGGTAATACTTATTATCATAACCTAAAAGGGTTATGATGATAAGTAGTACTCATACTAGTTTCAATCATTATAATTATCATATTTTCAGCCAACAAAAAATTGAAATAAAATTTATTTTGATCACTTATTTCAAATATAGTGTTATACTTTACTCCGTGTCCAATATATTCTCATACAACATAAAACTCTATTTATTTCAAACCGATAATCCAGATTTTATTGATAGCTTTACCCATTATACTGCAATATAATACTGATCAATTACAGCATGCTTTTTGGTATAACACCGCCTTTAACCTTCTTGACCAGCTCCAGACGTTTTTTGAAACGGTCACAGGCGGCATGCACGACTTCCATCGGCATTTCATCCCAAAGACGTCCTGTGGTCATTTACCTTCGCCAGCATGTATGACCATATGAAATAATCCAAGGGATTCAGATCTGGTGAACTGGGAGGCCATTTATGCTTGTCCAAAAAGTCGGTCCAATTTTCTCGGCACCAGCCCTGAACTTGAATTGCAGTACGCGATGGCGCTCCGTCCTGCTGAAACACACAGTGATCATCTTCAAACACCTCTTGTACATATGGCTTGACAACTTTCTCCAAACCAACACCAACACATACGGAAAGCATGTTGAGTAACTGCACGACACTAATGCAAGGAAAAAGTGTATGAGAATATATTGGACACGGTGTTCTTTGTGTATACTTACGTTTAATTAATAAAAGTAATTATTTTCATCAGAAATGACTTATCATTTACTATTTTTGTTTTAATTACCATTGTTTTTGTTCAAATTATTAAAATTATTATTAAAGCAATATTTATGATTTCATGTTAATCATAATAAAATGATGAGAATAATATTTATACTTCAATAATATCTTTATTAAGAAAAAGTTTTCATCTATATAAATAAAAATGAGTTAGGGTTTCCTTTGTCACGATTTAACTCGCGAGCGGAAGAACCGTTTGGCAAGTTTTTTGCTTTGTTGGATTGGTCTTGGACACCGGAAGGTTCTTATGATGGTTTGAAACCCCTCCCTTCTCTGGAAAGGGGGGCTACCATACAAGTGAAGCACAAATTTTTGCATAACTCGAGAACTGATTAAGCAAAGGAACCCAAACTTAGCATGCGGAAGTTTTTGGAGGCAAGCATTGTTTCTATGGTAGTCAGAGACCCCTCTCCTCTCTAGAAAAGAAGGCTCTCGTACAAATGAAACAGAAATTTCTGCATATCTCAAGAACTAATCAAGCAAATGGAACCAAATTTGGCATGTGGAGTTTTTTGGAGGAGAAAATGTGCTTATGGTGGTTTGAGACCCCTCCCCTCTCCTAGAAGGGGTGCTGTCATACAAATGAAACTGTAATTTCTTCATAACTCTAGATCTAATAATGGCACCAAATTTGGCATGCGAGGATTTTAAAGGCAATAAATGTTTCTACGATAGATCGATACCCCTCCTCTCTCTCTGTTAGGTTAGGAGGCAGTGCTCCCATACAAATGAAACAAAAGCTTCTACATAACTCGAGAGCTAATCAAGTAAATGGAGCCAAATTTGGCAGGTTGAGTTTTTTTTTTTTCGTTGGGGCGTAGAATCACAGCGTCCACTGAGTTGAACTTTTGTGATATACCCCTGTTTACTATACTAATTCGCATCTTAAAGCTAGATCACCATTTGTCAAGTAACCAGCCTAAGACCCAGTCAGGCAAAATTGAGTTTATAAAACCCACCACCTTCCCAGGAATTGCAGTCCAAATTTCTTTAGGTTGCATATAGCCACTGTACAGAAATTTAAGTCTGCTCCTGTACACAGCATCACAACTGCAAAGCAGATGTTCTGAGGTTTCACGTTCCATGTTACAGAAACGACAAATATCATTCTGAACCTGGCCAATGTTTTTCAAATGATATCTACTCGGGCAATGTCCGGTTACTAGGCCAGTATAGGTACAAAGAACTCTCTTATTGAGCTCCAGAAGCTTTTTACTAATTGTAACATTTGGAATTATAAACCTTTTCGCTTGAGAACACTTTGTGGTGACCAACCAATTGGTCATCACCCTTTGCTCTTCCCAAGATTTTAATTCCATTTTTATGGCACAGTATGATATACCGCAGAATGGTTCTGGGCCAATAAACTGTGCATTTGAACCTTGTTTAGCAAGCTCGTCTGCCCTTTCATTACCTTCAATGCCACAGTGTCCCGGAACCCAGAATAAATTCACCGAGTTCTCTTGGCACACCTTTCGCAATGAAAGAATGCATTCCCAGACAAGTTTGGATGTACATTTATAATTACTTAACGCTTTGAGTGCCGCTTGGCTGTCTGTAAAAATACAAATATTTGCATATCTATATTTTCTCTTCAGACAAACGTTAACACATTTTATTATAGCAAAGATCTCCGCTTGGAACACCGTTGGATAGTTTCCCATCGCCACTGAGATTTCTACCCCAGGGCCGAAGATTCCTGCTCCCGTTTTTGTTCCAATTTTTGAGCCATCTTTGAAGAATTTTATGGAGCCATGACGAACAGTGGGACCTCCGACTTCCCAGGTTGAAGTTTTAAAAGGCAAGACATGTTTCTAAGGTAGATCGAGACCCGTCCGCCCTCTGTAAAAGGGGGGCTCTCATTCAAATGAAACACAAATTTGTGCATAACTCGAGAACTAATCAAGCAAATGGAACCTAATTTGGCATGGGGGGTTTTGAAGGCAATCATTGTATGGTGGTTTGAGTAACCACCCCATCTGGAAGGGAGGGCTCCAATACAAATGAAACACAAATTTCTACCAAAAATGAGAATTATCCAGGATACTTAAACACAAAACGTGTATTTCTCGGATAAGAAGCATGTTTTGATAGAAGTTTGAACCCCTGCTTATTCAAGGAAAAAAAAACTCATTCCGAAAAAAAAAACCATAAAAGTGCCAGTTACATTAAATTTTCCTTCATTTAGTTGCAAGCGTAGCAGCGCACGCACCGGGTTAATTAATAAACAGAATCAGAAAACTTTAAACCGTATTCAAAACATTAAACATATTTAAAAAAGCAATAACATAACAATCATACCAATTATACAATCATTTTCATAATAATTGTAATCAAATCAATTAAATTGTGATCAAAATCATAAAATCATCATTGAAAAATCATATTGATTAATCATATGATATTTTCAATCGTAATTGTACGTTCGAAGAAGTATTGAACATCAATTTCCAACAAACAATTTTTATTAATATAATCATTTTTATTATTATAATCAGAGATCGAAATTCTCACTCAGCTGGGTGAAACCCATGCTCTCTCTCAAGCAGGTTGTCGATAAGTAGCGAACCGTTTACATTTTCATCTCTCCTTTTTTGCCGATAATTCATTATTCTCTCTCTAGCATATGCGAAAATATCTCTCTCCAAAATTCAACGAAAATACTTTCTCATGTCACATTTTTCACTTAAAACATGCTACTTAGATCATAGACGAGTAAAAACCGAAAATAAGGTCAAGTCGGCGCACACTGGTACCGCCATGGATCATCATTATCGAATTATAATGTCAAAATAAAACTAGCATGAAAACTGGTGCATTTTCAGGTGTCAAAAAGTAAGTGAAAAACAATTATCGGCATCTAGGATTCACTGAAAAAGAAACGATTTATCAGCTACTCATGCTCTCCGAAAATTATAAATCGCTGTTGCTTTTCTCACGAAAACTGCTGTGAGCGTATAATAGTCTCTCGCTTCTCACATTCTCATCTGTTTCTCCAAGCGGGTGAAAAAGGACGTTTCTCTCCTCAAATAGGCGAAAATTTCAGTCTCTGATAATAATTAATATAAAGATTATACCAACCAAAATATATTATATGATAATAAAAGAATAATAAATAAAATAAAACAAAACTATACGCATATTAAAAATAATCACCCAATGATATTCATAACAATCATAGCAATAAAACAATAACCATATAATTTATCACATGACTAAAACATTAATATTCGATGAAGTTTTTTCAGAAGCAGATAATTTATCATCTCCATGCAAAGCGCTAGGAGCGGACAGTAATTTTATTGCTAGAACAAATAGACATGAAGAGAAAGTGTATTGATAGATCCGTAAGGGAACGGGAGGCTTTGAAATTGAATAGATGTAAGTTTGAAAACGAGCGGAGGGCATTTGAACGGTAGTATACGATCAGGCACATAACCCTTTGTCATACTACCCTATGCAGGATAGGCAAGGGGGGACAAATCAAAAGTGCATTAATATTCATCATACATAAATAATTATGTTAGAGGTAGGCTTGTAAATTACTGAAAAAATATTTACAATCATTATCATTAAAATAAAAAGAATTGTATTCAAAATAATCATAAAAATCACAACAATTGTAATTATCTTAATATTCTGAATAGCCAAATATCCAAATAATTATAGTGAATAACCTAGATATATACAGTTAAAACTAAAATCATATTAAGAAAAACATATTACGATCATAATCGTCATGATAATCGCAATTGTCAATAAATCTTGATCATAACAATCAAATTCATCTCTACCATAGCAGTTCAACTAAATTTATTTTAATAATAATAATCATGACAAAATAAACATAGTTGTAATAAAAATGTAGAGCATGTTTGAAATGAACATAGTTTTTTATCAGGTGTAGTACAATAATGTCAAATCCAAAAATATTCACATATATTTTTAATACAAATATTTTTTAAACAAACATTGAAGTAACGCTACTATTATCATAGAGTGCTTCAGAAACAAATTTAAAATATGTTTTTGGCCAGAACAAACAAAAGTTTACGTTTGAATTGAAGAGAAAGTGTTGAATGTTCCGTCAGTGTACGGCAGGTTGGAAATAGAACAGATCTGGATCAACAATAGAAAAGAGCCCATCAATACTTGTAAACAAACACTTCTGAGCCCGTTTTCTGGAAGCCGTTGCTTACACACGCAAACCTACAAAATCTTCGTGTAGAGGAAACTTTCCCCTACATGGTGATGGTATAGGTTTGCGTAGGTGGCCTATGCTTTGCGAGGAAATAGGCTCAGAAGTGGTTGTTTACACATGTTGATAGGCCCCCTTCTATTGTTGATCCAGAGATGTTTATGAAATATGAGCGAAAGGGCATGTGCACAGAGCTACTCGAACCAAAGACGTCATCTTTAGCCGAACATCCCACTGCGGGGTAGGTCAAGGTACGGACAAGTCCGCCACCTCAACAGGCAAAAGAAGACGTTTGGAAGGCGCTCATCTACCACTGATGGCTTTGTGATAGTTATTCTAGCGATATATTGTGTGCACTCTGTCTCTGCCTCATGGTGATGAGCGAACATCTCCTTCTACATCATAATCGTTACTCCACGCACGGAGAATACATAACCTAACAATTAAAGTATGTAAAATTTATTGTTTAAAATTTAATTCATGATCAAAATGAACAAATTTGGTTTTACAAGTTATCAAGTAATCAGTAATTTAACAAAATCCTTAGGGAAATTTGCAGATTTTCTTCTCGTATAGTTTTGACTTGGGTACAAGAATAAATGTATTCTTGTATCATTACAAGAAATAAGTCAAATTTATGAAAAAATATGCCTTACAGTCAACAGAGTTGCAAATTTCCTTTCTTTTCAACAATGGAAACACGAAAAAAAATTAGTTCAAGCAAGAAAATATTTTATATACAATATCAATACTTTTCATTGACTGATATTTTATTCTCTTGGTTATACTTGACAATCACATTTCGAGTCGGTTTCTTCTTCCCAGGTCTCACCCATATTGAACAATTATTGGCACTAAGCACAAAGCGATAAATTTGTTTCGAGGAATCTGTGTGTTGTCAACCGCTTGCATGGTTTTGTTTATACCGTAAAAGCTTTGTGGATCACGATGGGCAAAGTTGCCTTGTCTTGCGAATTTGTCAAGATATGATTGCAAAAATTGCATTGTTTGCCACTATTTTAACTTTTGGGTGAACAAATGAGCACTCCTTCCTAACATAATTGTGAGATTTTTCCATAAGACTATTCAAACCGTTAATGTCGACATCCTGAAAATCTATTGAGGATTAATTAAGTTTTTAACGTCATTTGTGTCAATATTTTGCGAAGGTTGCTATTTTCATATTTTCATTTGACCCTTCCTTGCTGCGTACGACGTAGTCTAGCTACGTCAAAAAAAAAAATGCAATCGTAATTTGTTATTGCTCCAACGTTGTGCCATTGGAATTTCACTCTAGTCCAAGAATGATCTTAATCAAAATTCCCATCCAGTGTACCCGAAATCGCCAAACCCATGTGAATGTACCAATAGCCAAAATGAGATAAAACACCAAGCCAAACATTCCCAATCACTCATTATTGGGAGCAGGAATTTGGGGAGATATTTCCCAGCAGCAAGAAAAAAGAAAACCGAAAAAGAAAATAGCAACGACCAAGCAAAATTCGTTCGGAATGAAGCCCATTACTACCACAATATGTTGCCATCATCTCGCTGATTGCCAGAGCAATCACCGAAGGCGTCGTTGACTTGACGTGGTGCGGTGAGGCAGTTTCCTCGATGTCCCACATCAACCATCGCATCGCTTGCAATCACAACGCTCTTTTATGAATGTGTGAGCTCTACGAGAGGGGTATTAAAATGCTGTACATATCAGTGACAAGCTGTCCTTGGTGTCGTCTTCGTTGCCACCACCATCGCGCGACCGTTAACGGTAGAGGTGCGAGCATATCGTTTCGCCATGAAAAAACGGCAAACTTCTCTCAGCGGAGCAGCGGGAAATGCTGATGTCAAACAGTAACGATCACTATCATCAAACATGTCCCCGGTCGATGCACACACGTGGCCGGGGTTTCTATCACCGGAGAGACTCAATTTCGCCCTACTTAATGCCACTCTGCTTCCACAAAATTGGAAACACAAGCATCTGCTTCTGGAGCAAGCCGTTACTCCTTGGAGGTCCTTGGAGTGCGAGATGAAATAGAGACATTTATCATGCGAATTGAACCTCTCTCTCGTGAAGTCCCTCACCGTAGCATTCCGCCTACCCAACTAGATCCGAGAACAGATGTCTACTGGAGCCACCGAAAAAATGCGGTGAAAGAGGCCTTCGCAGTTCATTACTGAGTGAATGTGCGAGCGCGGTTCTTCTCGGCCGCTCATATTCTGGTACCATTCCAAAGCATATTCTTTTCCGACTTCCCAACGCCACGCCACGCCACCGCCATCATCATCATCATCATCATCATTCGTCGTCGTCGGTCGTGCTTTTCCCTTCTCTCACACGGGCTGTCTCTATTATTACCAGCCATTAGTCGTCTCCTTTAATGCTCGCACGCTGCGGAAAATAAATGGCATTATAAGTATGTAATTTAAAATGAAATAAACTTTTTCTTGCTGGCACTCGCAAACTCGCGAGCTGCCTGGTTGAGCTTTCTGCTTTTACCCGCGCCGCAGCACAATAGAGCAGGAGATGCTTGAATACGAAACGAGATCCTCCCCCCTTGTCGGCTTCTGAGTGTATGTGTGTGTGCACAATAAGAACACTTTCGTCCTTTCTTTCAGAAGTCGGTCAGGAACGGCAAAGTAATTTTCCATCTCACCAAATGTGTTTCTGTTGCGGGAGTTATGAGCTTGTCACGTTAGTAAATTGAAACTAGCTGGGACCGTTTTTAAAATTGCTTAGGAATAAAAATATCCCCGGAATTGATGATCCTTTACCGAAGAATTTAATTTGGAGACACACATTATCTGTCCCGAAGTGCCTTTGCTGGACCCACCGCCACCACTTGAGCAATTTAATTTAGAGCAACGATGAAGTAATTCCTTCTTTGGCGTTCTTCGGATCGGATCCTTTTCGAGGAACCATAAAACCCTCAATTAATTACCCAAAGCAGCGGGAGAAATTGCCACAGACTCGTTCGGAACAGCCCGGAGGCCAAATTGCGGTGAAAAGCAGCAGGACCAAAAATTTACTCAACCATTTTCGGTGTATCCTCGGTGCTCACGGGGTCAACAGTTTGGCTAGCGGACACTCCCATGGTGCTCCCAGCTAAAACGAAGTGCGTTTAATGTTGAATATGAGGCATTTCACCGAGAAAAAGTGCAACCTTGTGCTCATAATCATCAAGCAACCATTTGTGAATGTTCCAGATTTATGGCGATCGGACATCTCGTTCCCTGGGACAACTCCCTTTTTTGACATTTGTAAAATAGTGTTTCTTCTAAAGGGTGTATTTGATAGAAATGGCACATTTTTTAGTATTTAAAATTAAACCGATAAGCCGGCTTTCCTTGAAATTTTCAGGAGTGGCAAATTACTAATAAGTTATGATGCACCGTACTTTAAACTATATCCATCCCAGTGTTTTTGTTGTTTTTACCCAAATTTTCTTCAACTCCAACAGCCGAATTCCGGTCAGAAATTTTCTTGGAAGAAAGGAATGCATGAAATGATTATAAAATTTTCATTTTTTTAAATTCCCGTGAAATTGAAAAAATATTTTTTGACGTTTTATAAAGAAAAAGAAATATTTGAACTCTTCGAGATTTTTTGCGGTAGAAAGTCAAAAAGACAATTTTTGATGGCTGCATGCCATATTAGGTTCCAGTTGCTTGATAAATTCTCGAGATATGCACAAATTTGTTTTTCATTTGTATGGGAGCCCCTCCTTCCAGAAAGAGAAGGAGTCTCGAACCATCATAAGAACCTTCTCCGGCACCAAAAACTCCTGCATACAATATTTCATAACAGGAGGAAGAATTCCCATGTTTGGTTGAAATTTGTGTTTTATTTGTATGAGAGCCCCCCCTCCCTTCTAAAGATGATAGGGGTCTTAAATCACCTTGGAAACATTTCTAGCCTTCAAAAACATCCACCTGCCAAATTTAATTCGATTTGCTTGAGTAGTTCTCGAAATATGCAGAAATTTAAGTTTCATTTATATAGGAGCACCCTCCCCCCCCCCCCCTTCCAGATGGGAGAAGTCTCGACCCATCATAAGAACATTCTCCGGCCCCAAAAACTTCTGCATACAATTTCTTATAACAGTAGGGATAATTCTCAGGTTTGGTTAAAATGTGTGTGTTCATTTGTAAGGAAAGCTCCTCCCCGGTACATTTGTAAGTTCTGAAACTTTATGATATATTACGGCTCAGGTAACAAAAATAATGTGAATAATTAGATTTGAAAACCTTATCGTGACAAAATCTGGACAGATTAAATTTGAAATTAAACAAATTTGCTGTTAGTTTAATCCAAGATGCTTTTTTTATTTAATTAATTGTGCATTATTAGTTATCTTAAAACTTATTACAGTTACTTCATTAGGCTGCATGAACGGACTTTTGAGTTTACTCCAGCCATAAGGGTCTATGCAGACTTCTCTGCAACCAATTTAGCTGCTTTTGTCCAAGATTTTTTATTTTTTTCAATAGTTGTAGCTTGTTGTTTATATTGAGAGAGTTCTCTCTTCACGAGAGCCCAATACCGCTCGATAGGTCACAACTTCGGGCATTTATCTGGATTCGCCTCTTTCGGTACAACATGGACTCCAATCGCTTTATTCCATTCTAAAAAATCTTTGGCGTAGTGACAAGATGCCATATCAGGCCAGAATAGCGAGGGAGCGTCATGGCTGAGTTGGCATGTCAACATTCGCTTCTTTAGGCATTCTTTATGGTATTTCCTTGTTTACCGTTCCGGTAGTGATGAAGCTTTGTCTTGCTCGACCACAGCTGCATATTGCCTACCATATCAAATATTTTTTTTGGAAACTTGACGTTTTTCTTCATCCTGAAATGCTCCTCTACGCCGTTCCGTTGCATGGCAGTATAATTAGACATTCCGGAAAGCTGCTTAAAGTCATCCTGCACAGAGGTATTGTCGTCCATTATCACACAGGAAAACTTCGTCAAATATTCGCAATACAACTTGCGAACCATGGTTTTAGCTGTAACATTCTAATTATCTAATAATGGTTCGATACAGTTTTCACCTTAAACGACTTCATACCTTCTAGTTACAGAACGTACCGAAAGATCTGGACTCTTCTGCAACATTTGCTTCACCTTAGCGTCCTTCTGGTGGTTCCTGAAATCCGTTTTTCTTCCGCTCCCAGCCTTCGTGGCTGTTGTCAAACGTGTATCGGAAGATTTAAGAGTGTTATGGACTGTGTTTGCAGGAAAGCCAAGCTTTTTTGCAAGTTTTCTTACTGGCGAATCCGGATTTTCATTACGACCGCACACAATTGCTTTTCGCACTTGCTCTTCTTTACACGTCATCTTGGATCTTAAAACTTGTAATATCATCAAAAGTTGATTTTACACAACGAACAGCAATACGTTCATCAGTCTGCGAAATATTTCACGCGTTGTTGAAGTATTTTCAGAGATATACGCATTTAGAGGTATCCAGATTTTGCAGCGAACAAGCCTTGGAGAACATTCAACAGATGCCCTGCGGTATACAATTCGGAGCTTGGAGGCGTCACAATTGGATCTTCATTGCTGAGCTCCATTGTCGCTATCACCAAAAGCCGTTAATACCTGAAATTCGGTAAAGGAAGCGGGTATTAGTCGGTCACACCATACCTGCAATTAAATGATAGAGTACAGAACATCCGCAGCAGAGACATACCCAAAGGCTCATTGCGGCGTAGAATGAATGCAATGCATGTGTTTATATCTGTGTATTTCCGAACTGATCATGCTAACAAGAACATACGATTTATTTTAAATGCTGAAAAACTCTCTCGGCTCTCTTTCCCTGAGATCAGAGTTCATGTTGACGGCTATTTCAATCAACGCAATGCTGACTTCATTTCTGACGTTAAAAATGAAGGTATTCTGCTTCCAGTCGTTAGGGAAAAATATAACATAGCAGCATGATTTTTGACAAAATTGCCAGCCTTGGATTTAGCCCAATTAAATAAGTAAAAAATCAGCAAAATTGTTGCAACGATTTTTTTATTGACAAACATTCATGAGGATTTTTGTGTCAATGAATGTATGACACACTTATGGAAAAACAAAAAAATCCATACCGCAATTGAACTTTCTTTATTTGTTCATTACAATCCGTGGCCCAGCGATTATGAATTCAAGGAAATCTTCGAATACAACAAAGCCAATTAAGAGAACATAAAAATTAAACTTAATTCAATCAACTGGAAATCAATCATACAAAATTAAGTAAATATTGAAAGCGCTGTTGAAGTCTTCTACAAGTTTTTGTTTGAAGTAATTTATGAGAACATACCTCTTAAAAGAAAAAGACACAGATATGACTCCAAGTACCCAATTTAGTTCAACAAGAATATCGTTATTTTGAAAAATCGGTAAAATTTTCAAAATGTACAACTCTTCAAAATGTTCAAAAATTTTCAAAATGTACAACTTTAGTGTCAATATCTGTGATCTGCGCAATATAACAATTAAGGAGTGTATCGAAAAGTAGTTATAAACTTCCAAATAATAAAATAGGCATGAAAACATGGTTAAAATTAACATACTATTTCAGTTTATTATAGCTTAACATGTTTACAAAAGATCCAAACGGAAAAACTAGTCATCATGTTCATTTCTGTAGAATGCCCGTACCTTTGATTTGACACCTGCCATCAAATTCTGCACAGTGACCTTTGTGCACTTCCTGATGCCGCTGCCCAATTTTTCTTAAAATCGGTCATGTTTTGGGACACTGTACCATCCTTCTTAAATATACGCTTGACTATTGCCCAATAGCGTTCGATCGGTCGCAACTGGGGACAGTTTGGTGGGTTGATGTCTTTTTCTACGAACTTGATGTTATTCTCCGTCAGCCACTGTAGAGTGGATTTGGCGTAATGTGCCGATGCCAAATCTGGCCAGAAGAGAGGAGGGGGACTGGTGCTTTCTATACAATGGTAGCAACCTGTTCTTCAAACATTCCTTTTGATAAATCTCAGCATTTATAGTTCCTTTTGTATAGAAAATTGAAGAACGCAAGCCACATGTGCAAATAGCTTGCCAAATGAGCACCTTCTGACCGAATTTCTCCATCGCAACAGTCGTATCTGCGGTTGGCACACGTTCCTCAACAGATTTAGTATAAAACTGCGGCCCCGGTAGCGTTCTTGAATCTTCTTTAACGTATGTTTCGTCATCCATCAAAATGCACTGGTCGACATTGTCCAAAATGCAGTTGTACAGCTTTCGAGCCCTGGTTTTGGCACGAGACTTTTGTTCCGGAGTTTGTTTGGGCACTTTCTGCTTTTTGTACGTCTTCAAGTCATTCCTGCGCTTGATTCGTTGAATCATTCCGATGCTGGTCCTGAACTTCTTGGCTAGATCGCGAGTAGAGGCAGATTTGTTCCGTTGAATATAATCCACAACTTTTTGGTCCAAATCGGGTTGCTGGAGCCGGGTTTCCGGCCACTTCTTGGTAAATCCTTGAGGGAGCACTCCTTACCAAACTTTTCGATGATGCGTTTTACACTTGCCGGGTGAACATTTACTCTTTTCGCAATCTGGTTGTAAGTAACACTTTTCGGTGCACCAAGTGTGCAGAATTTTCTTTTAGTCTCAAATTCAATTCGCGACATTTTGAATACAACTTTATCAACGGAAATGAATGAACCGAATAATCATTTTTGACATGTAAACAAAGCAAATGGCGCTTACACGCTAAAAATATATACAGTAGTTTATGCGTAATAACGCATCGAATGTTTATAACTACTTTTCGATACACTCTTAATTCCGAATTGAAAGAGTATGATATCAGAATAGAGAGCGAAATCTTATCATGTCCTAAACAGTTTTTAAGTGTGTCGGGACAAAATTAAAATCAAACAACTTCACCTTTAAAAATAGATCTTGATGACAAAAACGCTGGAGACCCTGATGAGATTTGTGACTTGCTTTGCAAAGTTTTTCCAAGAAATTTACACTGAAATTTTCAAATGATGATCGCGATCTAGATTGTTTGTCATTCTCTTCTGCATCTTCAAATGACATTAGAGTTAGTCAGGTACATGTTCAAGACATTTTTGCTGGTTTGAAAAATCTTAATGCTGCGAATGGTTTGGGACCTGGTGGAATTCCTTCAGTATAGCTTGCATTTGAACTAACTTCGCCCTTGTTTTGGCTTTTTAATTGTACTTTTTGATTCAGGTCAGTTCCCCCAAAATTCGGAAAACTATACCTATTTATAAATCAAGAAAAAAAAATGCAACATTCGCAATTACTGCGGAATTGCTATTATGTATAGCACCCCAAAACTTTTTGAAGCTATCTTCAAAAGAAAACTGTTGTCAAGTAGAAAATGTTATATTAAATTCGGTGTTTTTAAAGGGCGCTCTACTTCCACAAACTTATTAGAACTCGTGAACTATTCATTGAGCGCAATGGACATCGGCAACCATGTCGAAGCGCTGTACACTGATTTTAGCAAGGCTTTTAACCTATTGACATTCTCTTGTTTAGGACTGCTTCGTTATTATGAGTACACCTTTGAGAATGAAAAAGACTATGACTTACGTTGACAGCTGTTCAGTGTCCATGTTTTGTTTGCCTTGTAAACAAACAAGAACCTCTATTAGAAGTTTAAGTTTTACTTCAAGCGGAACAATGCGAGGTCTTACGGAAAAAAGCGAAAATCAATTGTGACAAGTACTGCACTGAAAAGGAATTGTCGCTAATAAAATTAGCAAAAGAAGAAGGTGCTAGTATCTGTGCGGTCCAAAATGCAATCAATCGGTTTGTTATGCATAATACATTGAAGGACTTAGGTATTCATCAGAAATTGCGCCAAAAAGTATGGAACGACGACTGGAAAGGTCCAACGCGCAAAGGTGCGTAATTTCCAAAACGCAACCAAATTCAGGCGGATTCCGTGAAAACTCGGGCTCGGAAGCTGTACGATGTCGTTTTGAGCAAAATTGACATGTGCGTTATCATGGATTACGAGACGTACGTCAAATTGGACTACAGGGCACTTCCAGGGACACAGTTTTACACCGTTAAGCGTGGAACGGATGTCCAAAATTTGTGAAAAAGGTGTTGGTTTGGCAAGTAATATGCCAGTGCGGTATGAAATCGACACGAACATGAACGCCGAAATGGAATGCCTGAAGAAACAAGTTCTGCCACTAATCCGAAAACACAAAGGTTCGACACTGTTTTAGACTGATTTGGCATCCTGCTACTATGCGCGCGCCATCTTGGACTGGTATGAAGAGAACAATGTCCAATTTGTGGATAAGGCGATGAATCAACCAAATTGTCCGCTAATAAGGCCCATTGAGAAATTTTGCGCTTTGATGAAAGGAATGCTGCGGAAGGAGAGGAGCAGATGACATCAATAAATTACAAAAAGACTGGGTAAACGTAAGCAAAACCATCGACAGAACGGTTGTGCAAAACAAGCTGTAGGAAAAAAAGGATTTGAGGATAAATTTCTTAAATGGACTCAATCGTATTTAACAAATTGACAACAGGTAGTCAGTTTTAATGGGTAAACGAAAAACCCTGTTCATGTATTATCTGGACCTTTACTTTTTATTTTGTGTGTCAATGATATTTCTTTCATTATTGCGCAGGTCAGAATTCTTAGCTGACGACATGAAACTATTTATGGAAAATAAGAATGACCAAGATCATGTATATTATATGAACGAAATATTGTTATTTGACATATGGTGCAAAAAAAGCTTACTAGAAATAAACGTTAAGAAATGTATCTTAATTACTCTCAGTAGAAAACGAAATTCTCCACAAGTAACTGTCTCTTAAGGAACTGGAATTGTAGATAAATGCAGAAGAAGCTGAGGGTCAGGTGTTATTGTAGATTCTGAGCTTAATTTAATCGACCATTACAACACAATTTTCCATAAAGCAACCAATATGTTAGATTTCGTTAAACGTTCTGGTCAAAACTTCCTTGACCCATAAACGATCAAAACATTATTCGTTGCATATGCTGCCTGTGCCTTATTATTAAAAACAATGTTGTGGAAGACAATTTTGCTCCAAAACTTCAAACTTAGGCTGAAAATGTCTCTTTTCAGCTGAATTCGCATTCTGGATCACTGTGAATTGATTGGTTTGACAAAATAATTTTAAATGCCAGTGGTTCGTTGTTAGCTAATGACACGGAATACTTATTCTTTCGTGTAGTTGAACGTGATTGGGTGAAAGCATGCATTCAATTTTAACGGTATTAGATAATGCTGATTTATAATTTGGCAGCGTTAAAACAAAAGTCGAAACGCAGAGCCACGTCCTGGAAGACGCCCCAACGTCGACAGAGATTTCGGTTTCGGTCATTAGAAACTGTCCAGGACTACTTTAGTAACCCGCCAACCTACGACAAGAATCACTGTCTTTACCGTTTCTGCATGTAAAGGCAAGTGTTCCTGGACATTATACGATAGCTAGAGTCATTTAATGAATTTTTGCAGCTGGAAAAGTCGAGTTGAGCCCGATACAAAAAAAGCACTGCAGCCTTTCGAATGTTGGCGTACGGTTTCTCACCTAGTTTTCTCGACAAAAATGTAAGGATTGGGGAGTCAACCATCCTGCTGACCCTGTGGAATTTTTACAAAGTTATCCTGAAGACTTACGGCCCGAAGTATATGCGTACCCCAACAGCGGAAGAGGTTAAGAAACTGATGTACAAAAATACTTTCCAAAATTTCGAAAAAAATCGCATAAATTCTCTGAATTTCCCTGAAACACAAAGAACTTATCAGAAGTTCAAGATACTTCTTAGAAATTTAAGAATTTCCCAGAAGTTTTGTGATTCTCTCTGATGTAAAGCAAATATCCTGGAAAATCAGGGAAATTTACAGAAAATCAGGGTACTTCCCAAAAGTTGAGGCAATTTCTTTGAAATTCTGGGTAGTTTCCAGAAATTCAAAGAATTTTTCATACATTCAAGGAGCTTCACATGAATTCAGGGAACTTTCGAAAACTTGGGTGTTCTTCTTATAAGTACAGGCAACTTTTCAAAAATACAGGAAGCTTCTCAGAAGTTCAGAAACCTTATCATTTTTCTAGGTATTTCTCAGAAGTTCATAGAACTACCCACGATATTCAGAAAACTTCCCAGAGTTTCATGGAACTCCACAAAGCTCACAGAACTTCACAAAGTTCAGGGAACTATTCAGAAAATTAGGGAACATCGCATAAGTGTAGATAATTTTCCAAAAATTTATGAAGCTTCTCAAAAGTTCAGGAGTCTTCCACAACAGAGAACTTCTTACCAGTTAATGAAATTTTCCAGAAGTATAGAGAACTTCTCAGAAGTTCAAGGAACTTGTAGGAGTTCCTTGAAGTTCAGCTTGAAAACTTTCGTAAACCTCAGCAAATGTCCACAAAGATCAGAGAACTTCTCCAAAGATCAGGAAACTACCTAGATGCTCAGCGAACACCTCAGATGGTCAAATAATGTTTTAGAAATTCAGAAAACTTCCCCGAACTTTAGGGAACTTATCAGAAGTTCAAAAAACTTCCCAAATGCTTTTCAGAAGTTGAAGAAATTTCTCAGAAGATCCGAAGTATCTTCCAAGAATTTCAGAGAACTTCCCCAAAGATCGGGGAATTCACGAGAATTTCAAAAAACTTCCTGGAAATTTATGAAATTTTTAAATCATTTTGAGCATTCTCGAAAATTTAGGTTCCCAGGGTTTTTTAATAAGTTTTGGGAGCTTCTTAGAGCATAAGAGATCTTTTCAAAAGTGCGAAAAACTTTCCAATAGTTCAGGGAACATCCCAGAAGCTTAATGTTCCCAAATTTCAAGAACAACTTAAACTTTTTACTACTCTATAATTTTTCGTACCTAACCAAAACTGATTATCTCGAAACTTCCAATAAGTTTGTTGATTTTTTTTTAATCAATTTGACCATTATATTTCCACCTAAACTTCATTGATATTCTAAAGTTCATAGTAGTTCAGAAAATAATTTATAAAGATTGTTTACAGTTTCTAGAAACTCATGTAAGTTCTGTCGAATTCACGTAACTGCCTAGACGTGCATAGGATTTTCTGAAAGCTGTAGCATAAAGTTCTGTCCAGTTAGAATCCGGAATCACCTATTGTGTTGCAGCAGCATGGAAAGTGACCGCTGCAAGAATTCTTTCACAGCGGTTTGTTTGTCTAGTTGCCTTCTTTCTGTGGTATAAATTCACGGTGTTTCGTGCAGTGAGTTAAAAGTTACAGAACGTTGAAGCAAAGTTTCGTCACCAAAACTCGAGCTCGGCAATTGTATCAGCAGGTTTTGACAAAGTACCACGGATGCCTGCGATAAAACCTACGTCAAAATGGATTTCGGACAGCTTCCTGGCCAAAAATTCTACATGAGGAGATGTTCCTGCGAAGTTTAAGTTTGCTTTTATGGACAAATTTGCCAAAAATCTGATGATTTTGCAAGAAATATGCAGCTGCTGGACAAAGACCAAAGTGTTCGTGACGAATAAGACGATGGACTCGAAGCTGTACAAGGAAGAATGCCTCAAAAACCGCGTACTACCTTTCTTAAAAGCCCATAAATATCCCGTGAAGTTTTGGCCAGATTTGGCGAGTTGCCACTACAGCTGGAAAGTCATCCAGTAGTACCGCAATAATAACGTAGATCTCATCGATAAAAACACAAGTCCACCCAACTGCCCGCAGCTCCGACCCATCGCAAGATTTTGAGCAGTAATGAAGCGGAAGCTTGCCAAGGAAGTTGACTCCGGAGGTGGCAGCGTTTGATGGGAGGAATAAAGAAGAAAGTGCGAGTTTTCATTAAATACGAAGAGAAATTATTTGCATGGATATTTTTTCCTTGAAGTACATTGGTACCTTTGTTTTGATGTATTTAACTTATTTGTACGGGAACCCGTTACCGAGATATAGATGATTTTTTTTCATTCCAGATTTTCAATGGACATAGCTTTAAGGAATTGAAAAACATAATATTAAAAACTATTCTTGAATCCTAGAGGGTTTGAGCTGTTTAGTGGAATACCTGTAACTAGAAATTAGAAGAAGAATTAGTATCTTCCATTTAATTCCAACTACCTTTGCTTATCTTCGACAGATACGCGTATTTCTGTCTACAATGTGCAGATCTCTTCAGTGTCTCGTACTAATAACTCGACTGAAAGAAAACCTTCGCCACCTGCCGTATATATACTGTTTTCAAATACAAAGCGTTTACCTATCATTATGTTGTTTATACCTATCTTATTATTATTTTGTTTATATCTATCCTGAGTCAAAAACAAGTGTACTTAATATCTACCTCACTTTTTTCCATCTATACCTAACATACTTATTGTGTAGCAGCGGGTGCTCCGCTTCGTCGGGTTTGATGTCGTTTGGGTATTAAGTTGAAGAGCCATGTGTAACCGTTGCCTTGGTCTTTGTTTAGTAGATTTGTGTTCTGTTGTTTGTTTATTTCTAAGCTTTCTGCAACGTCTAATTTCCAGGGTGTTGATGTAGTCCGCAATATTGTGATGTCATTCGTCGTTATGTCGTGATTTTCCGTGAAGATGTGTTCTGCGACTGTTGATTTGAAGTTATGTGAAATTCTTTCTCGTT
Source organism: Aedes japonicus (assembly GCA_034211315.2). NCBI lineage: Eukaryota > Metazoa > Arthropoda > Insecta > Diptera > Culicidae > Aedes > Aedes japonicus. The sequence goes on along the minus strand of JASCZW010008748.1, from coordinate 5,272 downwards.
CTGTTTGACAGCCTTAGTTACTCCGCTAGATGCTCCTTGAACCTTGTTGCCAAGGTTCTCTTTGTTTGACCTACATATATTTTGCTGCAGTGTTTACACTTGATTCTGTATACCCCTGCTCTGCCTAATGTGTCTACTCGAGTCTTTGGTGGAGCCTAACATCGATGCTAATTGGTTGTGTCTACTAGAAAAACCAAGTCTCAAGCCAAATTCCCTAAGTCGTGGTTTTCAGCTTTTGTGTAATGTCTTTATCGAAGGGGACGGATACACGTTTTAGGGGTTCAGGTGAGTCTGAGAGGGTTGTTAGTGATTTTCATGAAGATGTTTTTCCTTTTTGTTGATGATCGCTTGAATTGTCCTCTTTTCGCACCCATTGAGTCTGGCAGTTTCGAAGATATATGCTAGTTCTTTTGGCTTTTTCCAGTTTTATTGAGAGGAAGGATCAACATCCGGTGGACTGCGGTGAAAGTGGCCATTTTAAGCTGAAAAGAGTGGTTTGAAGCAGTATGGGATGACTCTTTGGGTGTTTGTGGGTTTTCTGAAGATTTCAAACCCTAAAGGAGATGGCGCAATAATTCTCTTTCACTAGAAGGTCGAGGAATGCAAGTTTTCCATCCTTTTCTATTTCATGGGTGAACTTACATGTCTTTGTGGAGATTGCTGATTTCCTTGAAGAATCAGGGAGAGATCGTCTTTTTCACGACGGCGAAGATGTCGTCGACGTATTCCCACCAACGAGTTGGGAGTAATCTTTCGCTTTTAGGATTGTTTCAAATTCGCCACAAACAGTTCACAGAGGAATGGGGATAGAGGATTTCCTATAGGGGCTCCTTTAATTGTTTATAGAATGATCCTCTGAAAGTGAAGTAGTTCCTCCATGCAAGTCGGGTCAGCTTAAGGTATATCCGTACCTTTGCTTCCATGTTGTGTCATCTCCCTTGTTTCAAAAGCCAATCTTCTAGATGTTAATTGCGTCCTTGATCGGTACGCTAGGGAAAAGGGCTGTGACGTCGAAAGATACCATTACTTCATTGTCATTTATATGACCTGATGACTGTAGCTGCTGTACAAATTCCTCGGAGTTGCGAACTGAGCTTGTTGGGAATTGCGTCGGAGATACCTTGAAATTTTTACTCAGCCATTTTGCTAGCTTATGGGCTGGAGATCCACAGATGAAACAACCTCCTATTTCTGTTTCCGGGCCCAGTGGACTTTTGGGAGGCCTTTTTAATTCTGGGGAGTGATGGGGTTTGGTTCACGAAGACGGACTGCTGCATCCCCTCCCTAATACTACTGCACACTCTTTTTAGTGGTTTGTCCACGTGTTTCACCGTATGTCGTTGTGGGGTCTTACCCGAAGCCGCCTGTGCGCGACCATTACCGGATCTTAGTGTCATCCAGCTTGCTCGCGTAGTCCTCCTGATCCAGCGATGACGACTCTGTTGCCGTTTTGTCTGCTTTTTAGGTAAAAAACAGGCTTTGACTCAGCTCCTCAACGATGCGAATTTCTTCTCGCTGTTGTGTTTTTGTTTCTGTCCGTCTCCATGCAATGCGTTCGCAGTGACGGTCCTGGCTGTGTTTTGCAGTAGACGCTCAAAGAGTGCTTCGTAACTGCTGCCCTCCACGTTCGCTGATGGATCTGTTCCACGTCGGGCTTGGTTGCAACCGCGCGGTCCTAATCCCTGTTGAGATGAGTCAGTTGTTCTTCCGCGAATCGCGGCTCGTCGATCGCCGGTCACAACCAGGTCCTTCAGAATGGAGTGGACCATCGGTGTCGTGTTGATGGCGGGTGCGGGCGTGGTCTTGTTTCTTGGTGTGATGCAACTTCGAGTCTGTTGGGATTCTGTGCTCAGCTTGTTGAGTTTCCTATCGAGAACCGTTCGTTTCCTGGCCTGATTCGCATTCCTCTGCTACCTTGACTCGACAAGAACTCCTGGAATCGACGAGATACTCTTGGCCAACTTCAGGTGCAGAGAATAGCACTCACAAAGTTTTCCGGTCCAGTTTGTTGAAGAAGCCGTTCGATGCCGTTCCTTGATGAACCCTGCTTCCATTTTCCTTCTTGACGATGTGGGCGCGGTGTCGATGCCCGTATTTTGAATCCTAAGGACTTTTACTGGTATAATCTCTTATATTTTAAGCTACTTCTTCAGAAATGCTACGGCCCTCCTGAGCGCGGCGATGGTTTTCTTCTGCAGAACCGATTGAATTTGTTGGGCTCTGACGGCTTGTGGTAGCGCGCGATGAATCCTGCAGGGTTTGAGCTGTTTAGTGGAACACCTGCAACTAGAAATTAGAAGAAGAATTAGTATCTTCCATTTAATTCCAACTACCTTTGCTTATCTTCGACAGATACGCTTTTCGGATTCACAATGTGCGATTGCCAGGTCCCGCACTAATAACTCGACTGAAAGAAAACTCTTCGCCACCTGCCGATATATACTGTTTTCTAAATACAAAGGTTTACCTATCATTATGTTGTTTGTATACCTATTCATTATTATTTTGTTTATATCTCATCCTGAGTCAAACAAGTGTACTTAATATCTACCTTCACTTTTTTTCCATCTATACCTACCCTACTTAGTGTATGCAGCGGTGCCTGCCTCGTCGGGTTTGATGTCGTCTGGGTATTAAGTTGAAGAGCCGCGTGTAACTGCTGCCTTGGTCTTCGCTTAGGGATTTGTGTTCTGTTGTTTGCTCATTTCCGCGCTTTCTGCAAACGTCTAATTTCGTGGTGCGCTGTATCCGTACATGGTGATGTCATTCGTCGTTATGTCGTGATTTTCCGTGAAGATGTGTTCGGTGACTGTTGATTTGAAGTTATGTGAAATTCTTTCTCGTTCTGTCTGAGGCCTTAGCTACCTCCGCTAGATGCTCCCTGAACCTTGCTGCCGTTCTCTTGTTTGACCCCATATTTTTGGCTGTTTACACTGATCTGTACACTCTGCTCTTAATGCGCTCACTGAGTCCTTGTGAGTCCTCAATATCGATAGCAATTGGTTGCGTTCACTAGAAAACTAAGCTCAGCCAAATTCCCGGTCTGTCGGTTTTGCGTATGTTCATCGAAGGACGGATAGCACGCTTAGGTTCAGTGAGTCTAGATACTGTTAGTGATTTCCTGTGAAGATGTTTTTCTTTTTGTTGATGATCGCTTTGAATCGTCCTCTTTCCAGCACGCATTGAGTCTGGTGTTTCAAGATACATGTTGCCTTTTGCTTTTCCAGTTTTATTGAGAGGAAGGATCAACATCCGGTGGATCATGTGTGAAAGTGGCATTGCGCTGAAAGAGTGGTTTGAAGTGTATGGGATGACTTTCGGTGTTTGTGTTTTCTAGACTCAAACTCTAGGAGATGGCGACAATACCTTCTTACTAGAAGGTCGAGAATCAGTCCATCCTTTCATTTCATGGTAACTTTAATGTCTTTATGGAGATTGTGATTTCCTTGAAGAATCAGGAGAGACGTCTTTTTCACGACGATGAAGATGTCGATCGACGTATCTCCACTCACGAGTTGGGAGTGTCCTTCATTGATTGCTCTCAGTTGCCATAAACAGTCACAGAGAATGGGGATAGAGGATCTCCTAGGGGCTCTTTCAATTGTCATAGAATGACCTCCTGAAAGTGAAGTGTCTTCTCCACAAAGTCGGCCAGCTTAAGGCATATCCGCGTTCTCGCGTTTCCATATGCCAGTCATCTCCCGTGTTTCAAAAGCTTCGGTCTTCTCCAGAAAGGTTGCCACCGCGTCTGGATCGGTACGCTCAGGGGAAAAGGCTGTCACTGCCGAAAGATACTATCATCACGTCGCCATATGACGGACATCGTAGCCGCTGCACAGTTCTCCCGGGAGACTGCGAGCTGAGTTGCGACTACCGAGTATAGCCTTGAACCACAGTTACCTTGGCCAGCTTACGGGCTGGAGATCCTCACAGATCCGCATTGTCGCCTGGTTTGTGACTTTTGGGAGGCCTTTAATTCGGAGGATGGGCCGTGAAGCTCACGGCCTGGTCATCACCCCTACATTCTTTTAGTGTTTTGTTCACGTTACCATGCTCAGTTACTGATTCGGCAGTTACCTGCTTGTCGTAGTCCTCTTATTCATGATGATTTACTTTGCCAGCGCTGTTTTGATTTCGCTTCATCTGCGACAAAAGCATTGTTCCGTCTCACGTTCGGAAGGAGGTCTGGCTGTACTAGAAGATGTCGGAAGAGTGTTTGTAAAGAAACCACGATGATTAGACCGCAACTTTTGAGATGAGTCAGTTGTTCGCATTCACGGAAGAACAACTGACTCATCTCAACAAAGGATTAGGATACGCGGTTACAAAGCTAAGCCCGACGTGGAACAGATCATCATCGACGTGGAGACAGCACTACGAAATTCTCCGACATCTTTACAGCCCACAGCCAGGACCATCACGTCGAAGCATGATTAAGGGACGGACAGAAACAAAAACACAACAACGAGAAGGAAATTCGCACGTTAAGGAGCTGCAGTCAAAGCCTGTTTTTTACCTAAAAGCAGACAAAGGCAACAGAGTCGTCATCATGGATAAGGAGGACTACGACAAGCAGATGGCTTCGAAGATCAGTAATGGTCCTTATAGGCAGCTTCTGGGCAGACCTCTACCAAACATGTGTGAAGCACGTGGACAAAACACTCAAAAGAGTGTAAAGTAGCATTAGTGGAGGCGGCAGTCCGTCTCGCCAGAAGTCCAAACCCCATCCTCCCCAGAATTAAAGGCCTCCCCAAAAGTCCACAAACCCGGAAACGAAATGAGTGGGAGATTGTTTCATCTGTAGGATCTCCAGCCCACAAGCCAGCAAAATGGCTACAGTGAAAGAATTTTTCACAGGCATCTCCGAGCACCTCCCAACAAGCTCAGTTCGGCAACCTCCGCAGGAATTTGCACAACAGCTATACAGTCATCAGGTCACATAAAATGACAATGAAGCAATGGTATCTTTCGACGTCACAGCCCTTTCTCCTAGCGTACCGGATCAAGGACGCAATTAACTCTTCTAGAAGATTGCTTTTGAAACAAGGAGATGACACAACACGGCACAGCAAAGGTGCTGGACATACCTGCCGACCCGACTTTGCTACGGGTAGTAGATTACCACTTCACTCTCAGAGGATCATTCTATAAACAATTAAAAGGAGCTCCTATGGGAAATCATCCTCATTCCTCTGCAGAACTGTTTATATGAATCGGGTGCAACTAAAGGAAAAGGATTACCTTGCCAATACGCAAATTGAACGCTTGGCTA